>JAZGTK010000153.1:87161-133418 GCA_036877625.1 Ambastaia sidthimunki
CATTCTGCTAAAGATTGTGACATCGTTCCAAAGACAGTTTCTTCTGTGTAACCGCCAAGTAGCTAAACAAATGCAGTCACGTAATTGTTTACTTCCCATTAACTCCCATTACAGGCAGCTCTGAGACTGCATTTATAATACAGCTAATTGACCCTGGGGGATGGGAGTTCTGGTAAATATTTGGCAATTCCTCTATCTGTGTCAGGAACAAGACTTGCAATACATCCGTGTTTGTCGGCTATGCTAAAGAGGCTGCAACTGAACGGTGTGGTTAATGATCAACTTGTGGCTTTTCCTGTAGTGGTGCTAGCAACATCATGGGTTCGATTCCCAGGGGTCACACATAATAATGCTTTTCTGACAGTGTACAGCATCCACTTGGTGAAGACAGCTTGAATGTAGTGTAAGTTGCTTTGTATGAAAGTATACGACAAATATAGCAATAGTTTTTCATAGAGCTATTTCAGTTTTTAAAATTTGCCATGCCATTTAAAAGCAGTAGCCAGCAGGTATTGTGATCTACACTAGCTGGTGAGGAATTGGGCACTTGATGATAGATTTTATGTCCAACTCTCTCTTTCACACTGTTCTCTCACTCTTCTCCTTCCTGTCTCGCTGTCTGTATTGAGTCATGAATTCCCCAACGGAAGTGAGGAAAGCCATGTGAGGTGGCGCAGTACAGAAGATATCTGTCTACAGAGAGGTGCTACATATCCCTGCCTTCTTGTGTGTGTGTGTGTGTGTGTGTGTGTGTGTGTGTGTGTGTGTGTGTGGGTGGATAACTCATCCATCTCCACCAAATATGCCTTTTCCAGATTAACAAGTTATTCCATTCAGTTTTTCAGCTGCTGACTTATAACCATCCTGTCAAACTCAGTTTTTACATCAAAATATTGCAGATTTTGATGTGTAACAAAGTGCATCTTTCACTAGATCACAGACTAGCCGATGTACCTGTAAAACCTCATGTTTTAAGTCTCTGAAAAAATCCATTTTAATAGCTAAAAATCATACTGAAGTATCAATTCATAAATCAATTTGATCCCTGTCAACTCAAGATTGCGATGGCTAAAATTGTAAAGAAAGAGGTGGAAAAACACTTCTACCATCAACCATGAAACTTGTGTTAAGGGTCCTAGGTATATATCATAAATAAATGCAATACATTTTAATATGCTAAGATTACTTCCAGTTTTTACTCTGATTTGTTTTATTGCTTTACAGTGTGTGTTCTTCAGGGGTCAAATTAAGCTCTAGAAACATGAACATGTTGGAAAACAGTCATACTGAAAAGTGCATGTTTACTTGTAATACAACAGATGGAATAAATCTGCAGTAATAGCTGCCTAGCCAGCTTTGATTAATTCAGAGGAGAGTGTTAAGAATTCAAAATGAAAATAATGGCAAATTTCAAAACAACACATCTAGCATCTCTGGAAATAAATATGAGGACCATAATGTTAGTCTCATCAGAACACGAGGTCTGAGAATCATAAAGTTAAGCCTGATCTGACCAGTGATCCTGATGGAAGCCATTGAGCAACATCTGTAGTCTTTCTTCTGTGAAATGAGCTAAGAAGCTTCGTCCCACTCAGGTCAGCAAGTCAGTGAAAATGTGTGTGTGTGCGTGAGGGCGGGAGGTGACGGTTTAAGGGTCAGTAGCAGAATTCGGTTTGGTGCCGTTTGTTTTTTTTTTCAACTATTGTGTCTAAGGTCCCTGATGTACTATTAGGAAAGAGAGTTCTGAGTGCTGCGTTCCATCAGCACTGCAGAGAATGCAGACAATGAAGACTCGACAGCTGTGTGTGAAAGGGAGAAAAAAAGATCGAACAAGATTTGAAGAAATTTGCAACAATCTGATCCATCATTTAGACAGGTAGACTACTTGCACACCACCGCGTGTGCATCGTGCGCTTGCGTGTGTTAAAAACGCAAGCCTGTGAAAGCATGGGAAAATGAGAACGGTCGGTTCAGATTAGGGAGACCCCAGGAGAAGAGTGTGGGGGATGATCAATTCTCTCTAAAAGTTTTGGAATGGCTGTCCACCCGCACATTCAAATTGCCTCGCCACCTCCGAGATATACCAGAAAAGAAATATCTAGGGACTTTGAAAGTCAAACAGACCCCTCTAACATCCTTACTACCCACACAAACCCAGCTCCACAGATTGTGAAGTTCCGGTTGGGTTTAATGGAAACTGGAATCATATTCTTTTCATATGGTGATAAACAGGCTTGAACCATAAAGGGTTTAAACATTTAAAGCACATTGTTCATTCCTCATTAATCCATTGGAATCTGATGTGACATATTAGGTTAATGTTTCATCAACCATCTCATCTCCTTTCAGTTAAAACTCAGTTAAACCTACAATACGTTCATATGCATATTCAAATTATTTTTCCTTTAACATTATATTATATTATTGGTGTTAATATTTATCATTATTTATATTTTATTGTACTGGAGATCTGTCTAGTTATAGGTTTAGTGTGTGTGCCTTGCTACTTTTTGTTATAAATTAAAAGATAACAGATTGAAACATTTGCCAAACAGTAAATGCATGTCACAGTATTATTATTACTTTTTTATAGTTCACAAATAAAGTCATAAAAGTAAAAACGGATGATAAATATCTCCCTTTATACTTCATATAAACTGTTTGATGTTAGTCTGCACTCAGCTAAGTTTTAGCTAGAGTTAATTACACTGTACACACCCATATGCACAGAAATTCCAAATTCTTTCAAATAAGAGCAGCTACACCTGGTCTGTTTCATTTGAAGTTGAGTGACCCAAGAAAAGGACCCGAGGGACTCTCTGCTGCCCTGTGGCAGGGTCAGTGACATCCCCTGGATGATTTCAACATGCAAAAATATTCAAAAAACACATAAACACAAAACACACAACCTGTTCTTGGTGCATCCTGGCGTAGTTGTCTGAACTAGAAACCAAAACAAGAAATGAGCTGCTCTTTTGTGGTGCTACGCAAATGTTTAAAGTTGTAATAGGAGCCAACAACTTTCACATTTGTTGTTTGCCAGGTGTGTGCGCTTTGTGTCAGGTGTGTGGTCACTAGCAGACAGTGATGGTGCTCACCACACAGAGCTTACACAGAATGAATGAAAACATTATAAGAAACCATTAGCCTCAATTATCTGTTGCCTGGGTTGCAACCAGTCATATACCAGTCATCATATAGCATGCAGGTGAGGATTACTTATTAATAGAACTTGGCTGTTCCAGACAACAAACTTTCTTTTTTTTATTTATTTTTAACATGACTGATTGATTTGTTTTCACTAATGCTGTAACTTCATTAGCCTGGTCAAGTATGACACATCTAGAAGATTTTGCTCCTGTTTGTGTTACATTTGCTTGCCATTTGCTTGTCTATTGTGCATGATTTGGCATTTTAAACTGTCATATTGCTCACATCCATATTGCTCTCCTGTCACAGTACTTTATGACCTAATAGCTAGATAATATGTTCACAGATTTGGGAACGCCTCTGTGTGATATTGTACTGAAGTATGTGTCTAGTTCAGCCAATAGCAAGACTGAACGTCACAGGCAGTGTGACATCAGAACCAGGAAGCTTAAAAGCACATACTGTATGTAATAATGTCAGCTAATCTAAACTGAGGTTTAAAAGCCCTCAACAGTTAAAAAATATAATAGCATTTCGCATTATCTCTTCTACACCCAAACTAATTTAATATCTGAATCACCACTCAGTGATTTATCTGGACTACAGGTGATAACAAAACAGTGAGTGGTCTGTTTACAGAGGGAGGAAGTCTCCTATTCTGTGTATCAGCCTGTTTGATAAGTGGCCAATAAGAATATTTCTCAGGTTTTATGGCATGTGTGTGTGTCTGACAGAGACAGTGGATAGTAAATCAATAAATACTCTCATGCATGTCTTGTTTTTTTTTAAGCTATCGAGAGGAGTGCTTGCAGACAATGGGGTTTTGCATAACAACTCTTAACCTTAGTTTTATATTTACAGAAAAATTAACAGATAAAATGGTAACTTATTACTGTGAACTTTGAGCAAAAGCTTATGGAAATCAATATAGAATGATAATTATTAATGGAGTTTTCTATGAAAACTGATTTAACACCCAGTAATGGAAATAAACAGCAAAGTACAGAATTTACAGAAATTTACAAATTACAGAATAAAAACACTTTTTTTTTATTCATAAAAATTATTTAAATGAATAAAAATGTGCTTTCAGTTTAGAGCTAAATATTTGACCAACCACTGTTTGAAAAACAAGCATTTGTAAAATTAGACTTCTGTAAAAATCTTCAGTCAAACTACTGTACCACAAACTGCGTAGCCCCAGCTGTTTTAGCACATCAGGTCATAAGATTGTCTCTCAGTGTGCTGGGAAATTTGCAGAGCTTCACGATTCACCGTCTGCCATTTTGTTTTCCTGACGCTGAGGTGCGAGAGTACCGAGTGACTGAATCACGGACACAGACGAGTCACCCTCTGTTTAACACATAGATGCGTACCAGCGTCCAAGCTATCTTGTAGGCTTAAGTTTGTTTTCAGCTATGGCAAACAAATGTCATGAGCAACCATGACCAACTCACACCCACTTAAACCCCTTTCTGAAGCAGCACTGTTGGTCTTTAAGAGGGGAAAGTACCCATTTAAAACCACTGTCTATTAAGGTATTAAGAATGATTAGAACCATAAACTCAAGCTCCCATGTGTTCATTCAGTGCTTATTATGTTTCCACAGTGTGTTGGGAACAGGTCCTCCTTTCCGTGTGGGTGGTCTGTAAAACTACACTGGAAAAATTGCACCAAAAGCAGCATGTTGTATCGGCCTCCAGCCAGAGGCCCAGATGTGACATTAATAGTTTTTAATCCCCTCAATGAGCGAGTAATTTTTTTTCACACTCAGTAAATATAAGGTGCACTTGAACATTGAACAATACAGTTTCATATTTACAATACATTCCAAAAAGAGGAACAGGAAGTATAATGTTTCCTAAGTAATCCAACCAGATAGTTACATGATCTTTACAGCTTTTCAGAAAAGACAAACCTTGAGTGTGATGTATTACGCTATTGCAAAGGTGTTTAAATGCAGAATCACATTTAACATTGTGATTTTGTTTTAACTCTTAGCTAGAGTTTAATCTGTGTCCAAGAAACTTCCTCCGAGAATATAAGAGACCAAACTATTTTTGAACATTTAACCCGACCTTTTAGCTGCACGACTAGCGCTTGAAGGAAGAGCTAAATTGAAGATGCTGGGTGATATGTGGAGTGCTGTAAACCAGACGGCTGTTTCTGCCCAAAAACTAAGACCTTAACTGCTTAAACTTTACTGCTTTACTAACAGACCCATGTAATACTCACTTTCATTTTTGAATGGTGTTTTGTTGACATTTCTAAATGTATTAAGGTTATGTCAGCAAAGTTATAAATGTCCCTTCCATTTCTAAACAGAATAAGCCATGTAATACTTCACCCAAACCCAAATACAATAACTACCACCTGTACAGTTTTGCTGAAGAAACACCAATTGCTAACCTGATAAGGTTTGTTCATCTGCCAGACTATGTTCCGTTCTGCCATTTACTATCCACACCTCGTCACGTCAGACCTTTGCTTGTTTACAGCTAAAAGACTCATTTGTATTGATCTGGCTGAGACAGGTTATGAGAAAGTGCAGCTTTTGATGTTTTGAGGTCTGAAAGCGAAGGAAAAAATAGGGGCCCTATGCATTAGAGCAATAATGTTCACCCTGGGGGTTTAAAACCTCCAAGTCAGCTACGGAAAGGGGGAGGCAGGAGAGAAAGAAAAGAGCAGAGGAGAAAGAGTGGAGAAGAGGACTTGTAGGAGTTACAATTCTCAGGAGGAACCTCGAAGAACCTCCTGATTGGGTCCACTGGAGCTTCCATTGTTTGCCTTTGTCTGTGACATCTGAAGTTCATTATGTCCAAAGGCTGGGGTTTGTCCGAGGAATCAAACTAAGAACATATGTAGAAGAGGGGGAGAAATTCCCCTTCTCTTTAAAAGCAATGAAGGCATTTATTTTCCTTTGTGGTGTTTTCTGATCTCATATCAAAAGCTGTATTGTTTCTTTGCGCGCAGGGGTCCCCAAAGTTTTGGCAGCTTGTAATTCGGTTGCACCCTGAGAAACCGTTGATGCCGCTTAAAGCAAACAGTGCTTTCACCAAGAGTGTCCGTCCACACTGATGCAAGTTTCTCAGAACCTAAAACTCTGAAACTTAACAGAATATTATCATCTCACATACTAAATGAGAATCAGATAAAACAATACAGCATTTTAATTCCAGATTATATTTTTTTTATAACAATGAGTGTGAAAAGGTTTGGAATGAGTGACACAATGTTTTCCATGGCCACAGTGGACTCAGAATCTATAAGCCTTCAGAGAAGTCTGTTCCAGCTGAGGTCTACCCTTAAGATTTCAATGATGAGATTAATCATGAAAAGGCTGTAAACTGGAGTTTGTGATTATTGTGGGATCCATCCTGGACTTACTGTATGCTGCACACCAGCCATTAAATGCTGAGAGAAAATCTCTCCTGCAGTAAGATTGTTACCCATATTCAACTTTTATAGAATTCCAAGACCAAATTACACTATCAAAATACAGCAGGTTTTAACATATTAAATTTAAACACTTAGTGGTTACTAATGATGTATTTTTTTTGATCAACAGCAACATATAATGCTTATGTAATGGTTTTAGTGGGCAAGACATATGCAACATCAAGTTCTAAATGTACTGGATAATAAAAACTAACACTGAGGCATTTTAAGCTGTTGTCACTGTTTTACAGTTACTCTCAATCTTATGAATAATACTTTGACACTAAACGGATTTCCCATGAGTTTTTTTTTGCTTGCGGCTTTGAGTTTTGAAAATGGTTTCTTTATGATGACAAACGTCAGATAAGAATTTAACCGTTGCTGTGTGGGCCCAAATGATCTTTGAAACAATTTTATGCTTGGGCAATTTAATCTCTCATTTTGTCAGTAACTTTTTCTTGGACCTTAGAAACATCAACAAAGAAAAATTACTTTATAGCACCTTGCTTGAAGATTGAACAGCAACCCTTAGACATACACCATTGTAAACTATAAAAATGAAGATAATGATCATTCTATACTTTATTTACATTCCCTCAGTGCAACAACAACTCATTAGGATACATATCTTTACACTTCTGTAATTACACGAACTCATTACAACATAAAATGCAAACGTACACGGGAAGGCCAGTTTGTAAAAAGTTGATTTTATTAGATTTCATTTCAATCAGTAGGCAAAAAAAGTCATGAGGACAACCAATTTAGAAATATAATCTGAGAATCTATAAAATAAGTTTAAAGTGAAAATATTAAAAAATAATTCAAACAAAAACAGTCACACTGCCAGGATCCTGAAAAAAGGAACAGAGCAACAAAATAATATTTACAATAAAATGTAATAGTATTTACATTAAGGCATTTTAATTACACAAAACTTGTCAAATTCCACTTCACAAAGCCAATGCAATAAATACACTGATTTTACAGGAGCCGGGTGATAATTGAACCCACTCTTAAAGTTGAATAACTGTAATAGTGAAATAATTTTAACCCGCTGAATTTTCTGTTTCTTTATGAACGGTGCAGTTTTAGTATTTTCTGCTGATGAAAACAAACATCAAAAGGCACTTTAAGATGAAATGTGTTCCAAAGGCATTACTTCAAAAGAACAGTCACTGTGGTCTGGTACATTCATGTCAGCTTATGCGTCAATGACAATAGAAAAACAAATGGTCGGCATGCTTCTGTGTGTTTAAAGAAGACTGTACAAATCACACCGCTGTCTGAAGCTCTTTCCACTTCTCATGGCTTTTCTATACCATTGTTTAATAATTCATGAAATAATTGCTGTTCGGCAACAGCACATCATCATCCAAAGCTATAAATAGAGGCAGCCTGAAGAGGGAATCGAGGTTTTGAGCAGTAACTATTCCAGTGATATATAAGTATTTATCATACATATACTTTTTTTCCAGTCCAATTCAAGTGCAAAGTAAAAGAGAATTGTGGCTTAGATGTACAAGATTTCACAAACCTGTTTCAATTCCGTTTAAAAATCAGTGTTTAAAAATGATGTAACTGCGCATGTTTATTTTCCATGGAAGTTTTTTTTTTTAAACCAGAGGCTGGGAATGATACCTCAAGGCAGTTTCATGAACAAAACAACTTATCTGCATTTAAGAGAATTAAAAAATGACGACAGCCTTAAAGGAAATTTGATCGATACATTCTGTAAGGATGAGATGTTTGCAAAAACCTTTGGGTGTCATGGTAATATCAAACTTTTTTCAGTTTATGGTCGACAGCTTGTCTCGACAAATCCAAGAGAAACTTTTACCCTAAACAAGGTTCGTCATAAAGAAAAAACAAGTTCTTTTATCACTTCAAGTGCATAATAATAAGTATGTATGTGTGTGTTTTAGTTAGTGTCTGTCTGTATGTGTGTGTTTCAGTTAGTGTCTGTCTGTATGTATGTATGTGTGTTTTAGTTAGTGTCTGTCTGTATGTATGTATGCATGTGGGTTTTAAGTCTAATTCTGGTGTCTCTTCATATGCAGGGCGAGATGATCAGAGCGAGAGAAGCTTCGGCTGCACACGGCACACTGGAAGGGTTTGGCTCCCGTGTGTTTCCTGAAGTGACGCGTCAGCTCATCGGAACGAGCGAACCGCCAGTCACAGCCCTCCCATGTGCACCTGTATGGCTTCTCACCTGAAGAAAACAATGAGTACCAAGTTTGGTTAGGTAAATGCCATAGTGAATAGAACAGGACAGAAACTGTTTCCATTCACAGTTAAAACTGGTTTGCAACCTGTTTTCACCTTATTACTGCATTAGTAATACTAAATGATTAATCTGCCTATCAGGGCAGTTTCTCTCTTAGTCATTGCTATGGTAACCACAACAAATATATATTTGAGGTGTGGATCTAGTGCATAAAATTCACTTAATCTATCACTAAGATCAAAGTATTTCAGCGTGGAGGTTGACAAGACTAAACCCAAAGTCAGCTAGTAGTATTATACAATGTTTGTCTTTCTAGCACATGGGTTTAAAAGTTTTACAGTATCCAGTTTTCCAAGACAAGGCAAAGTCATTTTTTCTTCCTGAAACAGAGCCAGTCTGACAACAATGTCCTTCACCATGTAGGTAAAGCCCAATAATTAAAATTCAGATCATAGACGACAGAAAAAAACAAAAACAAATGTAAAAAATCCTGTATTTAATCGTAATTGACCAGAAACAGTATCTTAACACCCTCCGCATTGTATTCAGTTGTATTAATATTTCATAACACGTTTCGTAACATATAACGTTATCGCTCTTTACTTTAAATATGGAAGCTGATGGACTATAAAGAGTAATACTGTGAGTTAGTTTCAGCTTCATACAGTAGGTACGGTGCTCCAAAAACAATTAACTAACCAAACGTCAGAACACGTGCCAGTCTTGAGGCTTTAACACGTGTGACGAAAGCTCCACATAGGAATCCTGTAATAACTTGTTTGAATAGCTCATCACATACACTGTCTGCCTGAGGTTTCTCTCTTTTCTCCTGGGACTGGTTGGATTAGGTTTTATCTCGGTTCATTATCTTGTCATGGTGAGGGCTTCTTAATTTAAGAAATAGAGAAGACACTACCCTATGTACTAATAATACCTAAAAATATATATAGCTGTACATGTCTGTCAAGTGGACAATTTTTATTACATATTACTATGAGGAATAGCATCTAAATCTACATGTTACAAAATTCATTTAAATGCAGAGACGGGACAGATATCAGATCACACCACCCTCACCTTTTCTATACTGTTATTAACTATCAATGTCATTAGTCATAGACTGGTATATGTGACAGACCGATTAATCGGCATTGGTCAGTGGCAGTTCAACTGGCTGATTAACAGAAGTTTACAGTACCTTAGAATCTAGCTACTGTCAATATTAAGTATCGTGTATTTAATTGTGTAAATAAAGTTACAAAAGCTATTTTTGTATCATTAATTGTTTTTATGCTGCAGGCTACCCTGCTCTTTGGATATCAGTATTGGCAGAACATTACAAAACCAATAGTGATCGACTAAATGTCATGAAATTAGTTTGACAGTAGCACCTGCAGTCGAATTGTCATGCCCACTCTGACATGCTACAGTCATAGCTGACAGATTATTCATATACAGCAGCCATACGGAAAATAGTGGGTGGCATTATCTTATCATAATAGCACTTTAAAACCAGTGTGTCAGTAAATTAGGCTTTTGACTTAGTGACATGAATCTATACCTGGAAAATGGGGATTGCCTGATAAGTAGTGATTAAATGCTTGTTTATCCTAGTCATATTCCAAAGGCCACATTCTGGAATTTACGGATATTTACATACAGAAAATGGGTCAGATGAGGTGTGTTCTTCTGTTAATTTCCAAACTGATACTAATTCTGTGTCTCCAAATGAAGAACAACGATCAAGCAATATTTACAAATATAGTGTAGTTATCATTCAAATATTGGACGTTGTAATTTGACATGGAAAAAGGAAGTAAGAAAGGTTGTTTCTGCTCATGTGTTTGGTGCAACCTCATATTAGGAGTCGACGCAGGATAGCTTTCAAGCCGCGTGCAAGAATGAACGCATGTTCATGCCAACAACGCACTTCTGCCCAGCAACATGACAGTAAAGTGACAAAATAAGAGCTGGGTCCAGTTTTATTAAGCATAAATAAACTTTTAATTGAACTCTTACCAGTGTGTGTCCTCAAGTGAGCCTTCAGATGGGACGACTTGGTGTAAACTTTCTTACATCCTAAAATTAAAAAACGAAAGTTTTGTTATTTAAAATAATAAGCAAAAAAGACAACAATTTAAGGTTGTTCATAAAAACTTATTATATTTGACAATAAGATAGGCTGAGTGGTGTGTCACTGTTGATGTTTTTATTAACTCTATTAATCTCTAAAAAAATATTATAATTATCTCTAAAAATTAACAGAATCAATTGATTCGTTCATCGCTACAGTCACAAACGGGAACATCCTGTTCTTTGGTGTTAGGCTGCTTTCTTTGGCAATTAGGAATCCAAAGCCCATCTCAACTCTTTAGCTATAAAACCCCACTAAGTGGAGCAAAGCAGTGATGGCTTCTAAATTGCGGAGAACGTCGGACATACAGCTTCTTAGTGTAAATGCACTATTAATGGCACTGTGAGGCTTGTCTGTTTTACAATTTGCCCAGTCAATTTGATGCAACAAGATTCAATAACAATCTGCCTGACGTCAACCCTTTGGCATTCATTCTGAGCACTGGTTAAAAGGCTTTGGCCATCTCTGAATTATTTAACAGTGTATCCAAGAGTGTGAGTAAGAAAGCACAGTAGAAAAAGGTGAAACCACTTGAGAACTTAAACCAATTAACTTTGCATGATGACTGTTGAGTAAATGATGGTGTTTATACATTTGTTGCTGAAATAATGAGCAAATAAACTCTGTGTCTCACTATGTGATTATATTGGGAAATTATTGCTTATGTTTTCTGTACCTGGAAAATCACAGTGGTGTATCCTTCTCTTTTCGAGGTCTGGGTTCGTCCTGCGGTTGTACCGGACAGGCATGGACCCAGGCGTTGCGGGAGCACGCGTTAGGGTGGGGGTCGGGTGACTGGGCGCACTGACAGCCATTTTGCAGGCAATAGAGGCGGCATAAGATGGTGGTGGTGGTGTTAGATTGTGAAGGAGTTCCTTCTGTCTGTCAGGACTGCCTGGTTCTGAAGAGGGGGGTGAGGGGGGAAGGTAGGGCATTTTGAGTTGTGAGTGGGGCTGGCCCTGGGGGTGAACAAAGTGACCTGGGCCGAGAGGGTACCCGGCAGAGGGCATGCCACAGTATGGCTTGGCAGCAGTCTGTTGGGCGGCTAAGTGCAGGTCATGGAAAGTAGGCATCTGTGAGGGCATAGGGTGAGCTTGAGGGTGGGTGTGAGAGTTTGTGACAGCTTGATGGGGGACATCCAGCTCTGAATTCAGGAGCTGAAAGAGATTCCCATCATGTGGGATGTCAAATCCTTGCATCTCCTGCTTGATAAAGACCCCGTTATTATCATCCACCGTGTTGATTCTGGAGCCTGGTGTGGAATTTGAATTAAAGATGCTGGTGAATTCTGGTAACGTGGCTGGGCCATTTGTGCTTACTGGACACTCTGGATGAGGAAAAGGTGATGCCACAGGTTCAGATTTGACCTGGCTGGGGACTGAAGGCCGTGCCGGCCGGCACAACCCAGTTCTTAAGTAAGCAATGTCAGGTAGGTAGACATTCATGTTGATGCTGTAGGGGGAAACATGGTCATCCCCAAAAAACTGGTCCATTACAGAGGCGCTGTCCCGTTGTGACTTCTTTGGCTCTGGGAAAGCCACAGGTTGTGGAGACAAATATTTGTCCATCTCTAATTTAGCCTAGGGGAAAAAAAGAATTATAAGATGGTTTTCCAGTTGTAAATGGAAGAAACATGATAAAGAGCTTTTAGAATAATAATTTTGCAGCCCCTGGAAATACTGCATACTCTGCTTCTGTCAGCAAAGCTGGCAGGATCTCCTGGGACTGCTTGTGTTGGCTGAGCACAAACAAAGTATACATAAAATTTCAGAAAAGCTTGCAAGTATGCATATATTCACTTACTGTTGCAACAATGGCCAGCCTCCCTGCTTACTCAGCTAACCTCACTTGTTTAGAGAAAGGCTGGCTATTTAAAGCATTAAAGACTTCAATGTGTAATTTAAAACTTATTTACATTGCGCTTTATAAAATTTGCATTCCATTCAACTGTGTAAATTGTTATTCAAATAAACACACAGCAATGTTAAGGGAGGTCAAATTAAAACATCATATATCACTACAGCATTTGTAAAAAAATAAAATAAATAAACTGCACTTATTGGTTAAAATGTAAGCATGAAACCGTTACTATCAATATCTGGTCAAGGTAAAAAAAAAAAAAAGTTTACAAAAAAAATTAATTCTAAATGTCAAGCTATGAACCATCAAATACAGGACTTGTTTTCACCCATGATTTGTCATCATGTAACGTATGAGAAAGGATGAAGCGTATGTGTTGCAGTATAAAGCTGTATAGAGCAGTCAGAGGTAAAACATTTATCAAGTTTCTTTACTACGACTCTGCTAGATTCCGCCTGAGACTGTAAAACAGCGCTCATACCACAAGCTTAAAACAGACTTTGCTGACAGGTGGAAAGCATGCTGGAGAGATCGCTCAGCTTTTCCAAATTAACACCGTTCAATTATCATGAAACCGTAATCGGCATAAAATAATACATCAATGCTCATTCATTAATAGCTATTGCGAGTAACATACAGTATAGACTCGGTTGTGGAATAAACAAGAGGGAAAAAATAACTCGCACATACACACTCGGAATGCCAGAGATGTTTTAAGTGCTCTTTACGCGGCTGCTACGCGTAGCTATTTCTGGATTTAGATCTTCCAGCTGTTCGCCGTACATGTATCTCTTTCACAAGTTTTTAGATGAAGGGTCGACGTTGCTGGGAAGTTTCAGTGCGGAGCGCGACGGCATCGCGCTCGGGTGAGGAGGGGGAGTCAGTTGTTGACGGGTCGGTAGCCAAGAGACCAACTGCAAGCAACTGACACGAGTCTGTCCGACCCAGCCCATCCTCTCTCCTCCGCTACAGACACGGGAAAATCCCTAAAATATTATCAAATCCTTCTAAAATGCACGATCTGTATAATTCACGTATTGCATTTTATGAGCAAAGGGAGCGTGAATGACTGGACTGCAGGCGTGGAACATGCCGCATCATTCACAACGAACCGTCTGACACCCGGACGCATTTCATCTATCTTAAATAGATTCGCATACAGTCGAATCTACCTTCTCAAAAGCAGCAATAAAGCGAAGTGCGCTGACAATTAGCCTACCTGATAATACTCGCTCGAAAAGCCCCTTTCCGAGTCAGGATTCTTGACTTCAAAGGAAAACAGACAGGAGTCCTCTGGAAAGCCGTCGGATAGTGAGGGTTTGAGAAAAGAGAGGAACTCATCTTGTCCCGGTGCAAGTGCGGCGCTCATCGTAAGAAGCGTAGCGGCCATAAGCCCGTGAATGTGATGGAGAGAGCGTCAGCAAAATGCACTTTGACGTTGACTAAGGGCAGATGAGTGTACAGTCTGGTGCATGGAATGACACCCGTGCATGTGAGCGTTTTCGGAGGTAATGTCCCGTTTTGCCTCCCTCCGTTCCTGGTGCTCCGGTATATATGTATGAGCGTTGAAGGGGCGGGGCATGATTGTCAGGGAATGAGAAAGTGAGAGGACTACACCTTTACTACCACTGCTATTACTGTAACAGCTGAACAACCCCGTCAAAACAGAGCCACAGTTAAATCTGACAAGCGCTTTACCTGCTTCCTCTTATAAACATTGAGGCTGCGCGCGACGCTCGCCAAAGCTGGGGAACATTATTATACGTTGAGTATTTGTTATAATAAAAAACTTAAAGAGATGTTTGGGATGAAAACATAATGTAACATCGATAAAGTTAGTACAAAAAACTTCAGCACAGCAGCCTGGCAATAAGAGCATTGATTAAGAGTCAGTAATAAATTACAATGGCTCTCAAGCCAGCACGTCTACAGTTACTCTTTACAAAGCTGTACAAGAGGCATGTTTATAAATGTTAGATGTTCCAAATCAGAAAATAAAAGTTTATCATAATTTAAAAGCAATAAAACTTGTAATAATATACAGCTTTCTGCTACTGCTGTTCTTGTTGGACATTCGAGCCTGTAGCGCGTAACATTAAGACACAAATAAGCGCACGATGCTGCCGCGATTAAGTTATGCTCGTGCTCCTCTATTTTTATCAACAGCTTGTCTCGCGTCTTACGAATCAAAATTGAAGGATCCAGATCTTATTACAATCAAATGACAAATTTAGATGTTGCTTATTTTATCGTAACGAATAAAAAATCATTTTTGACATGGAAAAGTTTACCGTTTAGTTTTAGAACTGTATTTGATTGTAGATAATGTATTGGTTATATAATTAAAAAAAACAGCAAACTGTTAACCTTAACACATTTAAAACGCATTAAAACAACAACAAACTCACACACTTAAATGAACTGCAATAAAAATGATTTACTTCGAAAAGGAAATTCACAGTTTAGTTCACATTCTTGATGGCTACACACACAAACCTGTGTAACTAGTTATGTAATATGTCGTCTAATAACTTAAAAATATTTTTAGTGACTGCATGACATGTAGGACCCCAACGCTCTTAAACGAGTTTAACGAGTCTCTTTCATTTGGTTTTCCGTTTAACTTTTCTATACCAGTCTGGAACTTCTTTATTGGTCTGTAAAAAAAAAAAGCATCAGAGTTAAAGATTTGCATGGAGTAAAAGCTTTACAGAAAGTAAATATTGGGTGAAATGGCAACTAAATAAATCATTATATATTATCAGTTTGTCAATCTAAGATATATCTAAGACACTTTTCTTCTTTGTTCCCAGAGAAGATATTCTATGTCCAGAGTTTGAAAGGTTCTTTTTATGGACAGGCAAGTACAACTTACAAATACTGTGGGCTTGGGTCCATGGCTGTTTTGGTCCTCATCTGTGTTTTTTAACGGTCTCTGTCTGTGAACTGCTGTGGCAGTACCATCTGTCTTTAGCTCAGGTAGGGAGGAAGAAAGAGGCCCTCCATGCTGTTGTGAGTGCATGCTAATCAGAACTTGCTTCATTACAGACAGCTCCTGCGAAAGAGTGAAACAAATCAGTGATATCTTTATGGGTAAGGATCTTCACCCCTGAATATTGTCAGTTCCCTCCTCCGTGACTCACTCCCCCATGTATTAAAATGAACCAGATGTTTCTAAAGTGCTTTGATTGCATTCTTATTGTGTCAGCAGTGCTGTGACCTTATAGGGCAATTAACACTGAAACAGCTAAGTGGACATTGATGGATTGCACAACAACCTTGTATGTGTTGCATTTCTGTATGACTCAGACAATAAAATCCTAAACAACTGAATTCAATGTATTTATTACTGTGTGATAAGGATCCCCTGTGTAATAGTGATTTTGGCTGTTATATTTTAACATTAACCATAATTGGTTCCTTGATATTTAGCAGACACTTCTTTTAAATCAGTGCTCTGAAAATACCTCTAGAAAGCACGCAGCCCTTCTTTAGTGTAAATACTTTAGAATCAATTGAGGGAAACGCCCTCAAACAACATTGTGTTCTTTCACTACTATGAAATCATCAGAATACATAATTCAGTTCTAGGAACAGATAAAGGTTCTCTGAAAAATGTACACAGCTGACAACAAATTAAGACTAAATAAAATAATTGTTTCAGTCATCTTTGTAGCATAAAGGCACTGAGAATGTAAGATGATAAACTGTGAAAAAAGAAAGAATAGCAAATAACTAACTAACTAATGTTAAGATTTGTTTGGCAAGTCTTCTGCTAATAACTATCTATCTATTTTTGGACTGTAGTTAGTAACAATCCAGAAACTAGCTGCCAACTGTCTGTTATGTATGTTTATGTTCCTTGTGTTCAATCACAGCCTTGTCTCAACTACAATCTATTAGCAATTTGTGGTTGCATTAAAAAAAGATCCCTTCAAGTTTTTACCTGACTTGTGTGAATACATTAAATATACTTAGAGATAAACTGGTTGTTTGATGTCAGTTCACAGGAAAATAGCAATTACATGTTCAAACATGCGGCTAAAATTGAAATCCTTGGATTTTAACTGACATTAAAATGCTTCAATGAAAAAAGCACAGAAAGTGACATACAGCATACGTTCACAAGTTAGTCTGTCTCACAAATGTAAAGCTATATTACACAGGTTTTTGTAAACTAACAGTCCTGTATATAATCGCTGTTTATCTCTCAAAATAAAAAAATAAAAAAAATGGGGACAAACACAAACCACCCTGAAAGATTTAGTCATTTAATTTGTAAACAGTAATTTTTCATGTGTAGGAAAGCAATCCCAAAAACATACTAAAAGATTTAATGGTTTTATTTGTGAAATTCAAAACATTTCCTGCTAGAACACGGCAGCCCTCTTCAGTGGTCAATATAGATCAGCCTGATGCGTAACAGTCATTCAATATTTCTATTTATCACTGCACGACTATATGCGCTGGTATGCTAAAAAGTGCCAGAGAGGAGCAGCTGTCTGTGAGGATTGCATGCTTTCTGCCAACATGCCACTGGAAGTTGTGAAGTCGGCACAGTGTGTGCCAGCAGTATTTGGTTGAAAATAGCTCCAGATTTCACCGGTGCTTAATCAGTGACGCTCTGCCCTTAATAACCTGAGTTCAAAATGTCAGAAGTGTAGCATACCTTCAGTGTGCCTTTCAATACGTCTAATACGAATGCAGTTCAACGCAAGGACGTACAAATCAGTTCGAGTCCTAGCAAAGTGAATTACGACAACCTTTTCACAAAAGTAGTATCATGCGCTAATAGCTGGTTTAGTAATTCATACCGTGTCTTTAAAACAATGTGCGAAACACATGGGTCGAGCAGATTTGGCTTCACGCATCAGCTCCTCACAATGAGGCGATCTGCTAGCTGTCTGTCAGCAAGAAAAAGCACCTAGCTAACCACAGGCTAAGCAGGGTTATAACTAATCTGACGACTTGAGCATGGGAAACAATTGACCCGAGAGACTGGATTTTCTAGTTAGTGAGTGGATCTTAGAAACTTCTAAGAAAGGCCACAAATGAAAAAGCAGTGCTGAAATGTAAAGCGTATCCTAAATATACAAAGCTTACAGTAGACATTCGTTGATCAATAGCTACAGTGGCAGCTTACTAATATGTCCAAGGGGCTTTTCAATAAGTCTTCTTATGTGTCTTCTCTCTCACACCCTTGTGTGGACACCTTTAAATGGACAATATATGATAATGTTCCTTAAAAATTATATTGCCTGGAATCTCTGGATATTTCTAAGTGTTTATTAGTTGCTGTCAGTGAAAAAGCAAAACTACAGTGTATAACTACAGTGTATTTCTAAAGAAATCTATAAGTATATATACTTATATAATAAAAAAACCTAGCATCAATTTCCACATCTAATATATACCAGGACTAGTCTGGTAATACCTGCCTTCATCATTAAAATCATTTCACCCACATCGTTGGTGTTACTGGTTCCAATTACCTTTGGTTACTAGGTGTAACACCACATTATAGCACTAACAAAAGAGAGCACATCTATTTATTATGTTCCTTACACATTTATCATAACCTTACTGGCTCTAATTACCTTTTATTAGGTGCAACACCATGTCACAGCACTGAAAAAAGAGCCAATCAGACAAAGCCTTTTAATGTAAAAAAAGTCCTCTAAAGTAAATTTTTTTATTTTATTTTAAATGGAAATGCCATCACAATTGTATAATGAAGCATTAATGTACACAGTACAGTGCGGCTCAAATATGTGTACATGTTTATGGCTCTTAATCCTTGGTATGGTGCTCTCCACCCAAGACAACTTTATTCTCGTCATTATGGGATGCTGATCATTCCATTACAATATATGACACACCCAAACCTAAATGTTAGGTTGTTTATAATATACAATAAGTCTTAAACATGCCTTGAAATTCATACATTTCGCACATTTAGAGTTAACACTACTTCATTCGACTGTTCTTTCATTTAAACCTCTGAAATAAATCAGCATTATAAATTTGTATTTCGGAACGCAGGGAGTTAAATAGATTTGTTTTTTTTATTGAAGCATGTGATGCCATTGGAAAGAGATACTTAAGGTATTGTGCTATTTTTGTATTGTATTTTGTATTGTATCTGGTGCTATTTTTGTATTGTATTTTGTATTGTATTTGGTGCTATTTTTGTATGATATTTTGTATTGTATCTGGTGCTATTTTTGTATGCTATTTTGTATTGTATCTGGTGCTATTTTTGTATTGTATTTTATATTGTATCTGGTGCTATTTTTGAATGATATTTTGTATTGTATCTGCTAATACAGCACTTACCTCCCTGTGGTTCAGGAGTCTCTCCAGATCAGCAGCCATATTGTTTTTTACCTGCAGCAGCGTGATCTTCTCTTTTCGTAGTGCACTGTGAAAACGAACACAATTAGTCTCTTGTCTTGGGCCCTGACAAGTCTTTTCCTGGTAATTTGTAAAATGATTTATTTTTTTAAATAGTTACAACAAATCAGTAATGAAATCAGTAATGAAACTGTGATCTTTAAATGCGTCTACTGTACATTAGAGGTCAAGCAGTCACCTGGTAAACACCTGTACATTTCATACAGTAAAAACAACTGCATTCCAGCACAGCAAATTTTTATGTCAAACACACTGAATGGGTGATGACAAACATAGTAAGAAGGCTTTGCTGAAATTTAGTAGGTATTTAGCTCAAAGTGTACAACCCGAGAGTCCATTTACACAGAATTGACCATTGAGCTGTGAACAAACTCGGAGGCGGAGAGTTTGACAGAAACAGTTAAGCAAACACTGAGCTTGAAACCCATCAAACACATCCCGTGTGAAATCAACTCATGTGTGAATCACATACACATCACTGACTTCTCAGCACCTGTTGGTGCTGAACCTGTCATTCTGATCTGCAGTATGTTTTTTATTTTCTTTGTGTGGACATAAACTGGAATGAGACAGCAGCAAAAGAGGCAACATTAACCTTGACCTACAAAAAATACAGACAAAAATGTAAGCATGTAATTTGCATGCCTTCCAATTTAGCCCCAGGAAGGCGTATAAAGTCTAATACAGGAAAAAAAACTGTTAGTTTTGCATATACAAAAGTAAAGAGTTTAAGGAGGAGGGGGCTGGGAGGGGAGAAAACAGATTATACCTGTCATTGATATGCGATTCAGCCAGCAAAAGCTGATGAAAAAGCCTTCAGCCAGCCATGCATGCACGCACAGACACATACACATACTTAGAAGCTATCAGTTGTGCATGACTTGTGACCTTTATCTGTAGGTCGATTAATCTCGCTCGCCAGTATCTTTCCTCACCCATGGGTGCTTTCATATCAAAGTAACAATAAAACCATTTCACCATTTATTTATTATAAAAATAGAAAATCCGTCCATTAAAAATAGAAAAAATAAACCATTTAAATATTGATTGCGAAGAGAATTTGTTTTTTTACTCAAATTAAATTCTTAAATTATTACTTGTTCTTTACAGTTCAGGGATAAAAAATTAAAATGACAGAATTCACCTGTGATCCATGTACTGTATATCAGACATTTTTAGCAGACAAATTTCATAAGGGAGCTTTTTTATTAGTGTGTTATTAAAGGAAGTATAATTTGCATTCTAACAGTTGCATACAACTGCGCTTTACATACAGTATCCTTGTTCATTTAGAAAGCGTCTGCCATAAACCTAGACAGAAATGTATTCAGGAACTGTTGCAATCATTGTTACAAACAATAGCAATGTTTCTATGGAGACTCCACCTTTATCCTTTCAAAATAAAAGCTTTGTTTCAAAGACAGGATCAACCTGTGACAATGTGTGTGTGATGAGGATCTGTTTCCACCCTTACCTCACTTCCTCTTCTAACCGTGTGAGACGCTCTTTCAGCGTGTGGATTTGAGTGTCTCTCTGCCTCACTGTCTCAATCAGGTAGCTGTGCGGCTGCTGGGCCTGCTGAAGAAGCTGATTGGCTGCCTCCAGCTGAAAGACACAGCATTCAACACTGAAAATGTAATTAATTTCTTACATTTTCTTTTCACATGTAAAAGCTTGCTGCCCTAGGGATTATTAGTTAATTATACTTTTCACAATAACAATTTTACAGGTAGAATAAAACTAAAAAGCTTTGTTGTTGTTGTTATTGTTTCACAAAACACCTGAGCTGGTTATACTAATCAACACAATCAGTCTAAAGAACAGTCCTTTTACCAGGCGATCCTAATCTCACCTGCCACTCGAAAGACTAAATAAAATATCATTATGTCAAGCTATCAGTCAGTGGCTGTCAGGGGTGATAAGATACATTGCAAGAAACAGAAGATGACATCTGGATAATTTTACAGGTGAGATCTTACTATCTTCAGGAGCACATGTCTGGCTGTAGTGGTAGGGTGGGGCTGTTAAAGTCTGCATGCAACAAGAGGCTGCTGTGTGGGTGGCTGAGCGAGGGATCTAAGGAATTTTCGTAAAGAAAACCTGGTTTTCTTTCTCAGCGAAGAGGTAATTAGTCAAAGACCAAGTGACAATCAGTCATGTCTGACATAGGAAGGGTCTGTTTGCTAACAGTGGGGGCCACCTTCACAGTAAACTCATTAGCATTGCTCAACCGCCGCTCCAATTGGATGAGGCTGAGCCCAAGCGTGCTTCTGATAGGGCGATAGAAAAAGGCGTTCGCTTCAGTCCTGCTTTTTTATTTTGTACTGAGAGAATCTAAAACACGCGCCTGGGAAACGTGATATGTGTAAACAGGGTACAAGAGCACGGGCCAAATACAATATACATCAACACATAGACGATTCAGGGCCTTTATGAGAGCACCAAGCATGACAGTTACGGTCTGCTATGATCTTTTTATGAGCGTTTGAAACGCCAATGAAAAGAAAACCTTTGCAGCTCAGATGTTATGTCTGAGAAGAGTATTTACACACAAAGCAAGTTACTTGTTTCTTGGGATGTTTTAAAAGATGCAATTAAGTTTACTTCCCTGCGGACATTTTCTATTAGCCTGCTGTGCCAGAATAACTGATCACGCAACGAAACACTTTTTGTTCAAAACACTTCCTCCAAAGACAATGCTAAGTACAGTTAGTGACCAACCATGTATCATTACTGCATAAAAGAGTGTATCTTCTGTTTGTTTGTTTGTTTATTTATGAATCATTTTACTTTAAGCTGAGAACAGCGTGTACCAGGGTAAATCTGGTACAAAACTAGGAGGACAGAGAGGAACAAGCATGAACTTGTGATTCTTCTTTAATAAAAGTTGATCCCAAATAATCCAGGACACCGTCTCTCTCATTTACAGGATTTACTACAATTATATAGTTCTTTCTCTGGTCAATTTTGACATTATTTATATTTCATTATAAACTTGTTCACCCGTGGGTTTTAAATATTTGGGTATACAAGTAGATGGCCGTTTGTAGAATCTCTACAAACTTCACCTAACTTGGCCTGACCGTAAGACTTTCTGAGGATGAAAACCAAAACCCTCTGGATGTTACCCTGTATGACATATATATAGAGCAACTCTGTTATCCGGATTGGCCGCTGTATAAAAACATCTCTAGAATGTACGCAGCTCCTATGACAGTGTGACAGAGCCAGATAAACACAAGAGATAGGAGCAGGGTTTTGGGTTCAAGCATAGCCGAAGAATTGTGGAGAGACCTATATAGGAATAGCGTTTATTTTTATATTTATTACGTTCCTGGTTCACTTTACTAACCACTGGTAGAGCAACACTAATAAGACAGAAACATTACTGATTGCCAAAATCATAAATGTATTAAAATTGTATAAACCTGGCAACCCCATATTGAGTATATCAAGAATATGCCACTAGACCAGAATGACTGGACAAAGACATTGATTCCATAAGTTCTACCAAATTTAGAGTCTTCCCAACTTTCCAGGGTCTGTATTAAAAAACAGAATGCGTGTTGACAATGCCTTATGTAATCTATACATCTGGGTTAGTCTAATACAAAAAAGGCTTGTAATTAATTAATTATTTATTGTAATTAATTAATAATTGTGATACTACAAGGACTCTCTGATTAACTTGTTACAGTGCAAATTATAGTATGTATGTTATCTCAAGTACTATAAAATTTGATGGCTGTTTACTAAACACTAAGGGTATTATACTAAGGGTATATCATAGGCAATATATCCTGCTATCTATGTGACAGCTTATGTGCTATTAATCACCCACTAAAACAGATTAACTGATGACTAACTGCTCAATAGTGCAAGGGTTGGACTATTTAGTAGATTCTGTATATTTTAAAGTGTGTTTTTGTGCAGACATATTATAAGATAATAAGAAATAAGAACATTGCCACTGGCAAGAACAGGCTGAAACTGATACTGTTTAATACTGGAAACTCTTCCACTCAATTTTCTTGTCTCATATAAATGCTGTTGTGCTTTTCTTTTTTGTGTTTTTCTTGTTTCTTTGTTTGCAGTGACACACGGTAAATAATCATCTAAACTGTAATTGTCAGCATAAAAACAAAACCTAATTTTTTTTTTGTTTTCTACATAAGAACTGCCTACAAATGAAGTCCTGAGTCTATCACAGTGGTATACAGGTATAACTATATAAATCAGACAAACTGACTTAAATAGATACAGAATGAACATTGTGGCAAATTAAACGTAAACCGTCCTGTCTTGTTTCTGAATGAAATGTATCAAACTGTCCTCCAAACTCTAGGGAGATTTTGTTTCTTGTCATTTTAAGCAAGACGGTTGATTGTGGTTATGTTTGTTTTTTGATACTCAGTTTACAATAAATATGCAAATAGAGTAGATTCTATGTGAAACTGAAAAAGCAGTTAAGTGTTGGAACAGACTGTATGAACCAAGGTTTACAGTATATAGGCAAATTAAAACCTTAATGAATGAGACCAATTGCTTTGGTCAGTTTTACAAAACAAGAATGTTGTGTATGGATCAGGTTTGCCTTTCTCTAATTTAGAGCAATGACTAGAGAAAACCTAATTTTTGTTCAATGTTCAAAAACCTAGTTTTTATTCAATGGTGCTGAAGTGATTAAAACATACTCTGGCCTCTTAAACACCAGCAAACAAGGTCAAAATTATTAGTAGTAGATATGAAAGATCAACTTTTGATGTTACTCTTTAATTATTATGTGCTCTTAGCCTTCCTCAGGACATACTGCAGAACTCAAAAAAACCCAGCAGAATTCAAAAACTGCCGTCACAATCCTTACATACATCAAGCTCAATATCATTTCACAACTGAAAGGCATGCTTGTGAGTACAAACCCTGTAGGTTTGTGGCACACAAATCATATGGCTACAGGCCATTATTGTATATGAAGCCTCTGTACAGGCTTTTTACTGTCAACTCATGTTCCTTCACTACTGTACATGTGTGTGTGTCTATAAATTTTTGTGTGAGGGGTGAAATCAGCACCTCTTCAGAGATCTGACTGCTGTGGGCTGTCTGCCTCTCCAGGTCTCTCCTAAGCAGTGTGTTCTGTTTCTCCAGCTGCAGAACCCTGCGTGCCAAGTGAACACTACACACACACACACACACACACACACACACACACACACACAAACCTATGATTACAGTCTCGGAGACATGAAAACATCATTGACAAACACAAAGAGCTTCTGGTTTTCTAGACATGGGACCGTCTCAGACTTCACCTCTGCTTCAGTCTTCTCTTGGCAGTTGTTGGAATGTTTGCACCGTAACCATATGAAAACAGAACCCTCTCAGCCTCATCTTCATTTTCCACTACAAGAAAAGAAAAAAGTTGGTTTAAGAGGAGCATGTTGAGACCACCCAGGCAGCAAAATGGCCAGAAGGGAGAGCACTATTACAACTATAAACAATTTTCTATCTTTTTTTAATACGTAGAAATGTTTCTGTATAAGTAAATGTTAGACAGACAGAAGTGAGAGTGAGAAAAAGGCCTAGGGACTAAGAAACAAGTTATTACAACTTAATAATCAAGAGTATAAACTGCAATTACAGGCAATTTTGGGGAAAAAAAGAAAAAAGAAAGAGAGACTGATTTGAGAATCAAAGAGAAATGATTTCAATACAAACCTGAATTTTTTTCTAGGCTTGCACAGCACACTAGTACTAAATAAGCAAAATTTGCAATAATTTACAGTAAAACAGTATTATTATTTTTCCAGATTTCCATATGAGAAGCAGAAAAGTGAAATATTATTCATTAAATATTTTAAATAATAATAATAATTTTAATGCATAACATTTAATTTTGTAATTTAGTAATAAATCTAATCTAATCTAAGTGGGATGGTTAAAGTCATTTGGAATTTATGTATGACTAAATTTGATTTCAACAAATAGTAGCAGGTTTGCATCGAGTTCAGTCTTTGCATTTTTGGGCTGTTTTGATTTAGACTGAGTAATATAACAATGTGCGTTTGAGCACTGTTCCAAAAATCTACCCATCTGGTACCTTTATATATGCACATATATTCTGCCTAATGTGTCATTAAAATGATTTGCCAAAGAAAAAGACATTTGCACAAATTGCCCGCAAAAGGAAGAACTATATTAACACACCAACAAAAATATTGCTAGGATATTTGTGATTAAATCAAATTACTTAATCTATTGACAGTGCTAGTTTCATATCATTGGTCACCCTATGCTGTGAATTTGTGTATTGTTCAGTGTATTATATCAGTGTATTAGTGATATCAGTACCAAGGCTGGTACTGTATAAAAGCCAAAATTTTGGTATTGACCCAATCCTATTTTGTTCATTCACTTGGCATACCTTATTATGTTCAATCTATTTGAATTTTTCTCTTAATGAGTATTCATCTAATAAGGTTTAAAAACCTGTTGTTAGCGTGACAGGGTTAAAACCTGTTGTTAACCTGATGGATTCAAAAACCTGGCTTTATTAGCCTTTCACATTGCCTCGGATCAGTGTCAACATATTCAATGACATTTTGAAGAGGGTTATGTAGGGACAGAGCCCTAAGGGTGTTTTGTCAAAGCACTTTCAGGTTTGATTTAGTATGGCATTTAAAACATGCAAAACCGTTTTGTTGTGGAAAAACAGACATGTGGCGTATTTATCAGATAATTGCACTGATTGTAGTAGTAAACCTTACATTGCATCAATGTGGTTTTGCAGCAGAACTGTTTTACTTGCAGCCACAAAACAGATACTTGGTATTCAATTGACCTATTTTAGGAGGGCGGAGCCTTTCTGACAGCAAGACAAGGAAAAAGGAGGTTCTGCATAAGCAATGTGTATGGACCACATGTTCTGACCTCTAAATCACAGCTTAATCTTACTTAAAAGTACAAAAATACTGCATTTGTGCAGAAATAAGACCTCCTTGTAATATCTGGCTAAAACCATGTGTGGATTATTCAGACACAGGGCACCCTGATGTGCTGGTCATATCTCGTCTTATCTTTGGTTTTCAGTTACAATGACTGCGATATGGATACCATCTGACTGTTTCAGACTCATGCCTTACTTTCTGCAGCCTGCATGGTTACATCATCCAACTCCTTTTCCAATCGCTCGTAAGTCTCCAGTCGTGCCTGCTGTTCAGAATTCTGCGCTTGCAGTTCGGTGATGCGTTTTTCTGATGATGCCTGTAGTCCATAAAACTCTTTAGTTAAAACCTGTTCAAGAAGACCAAGAGGACAAAGACACAAAGAGAAACTGAGTAACAAGGGTGGTGTCATAACATCCTGTTCAAAGGTTTTATAATGCTCACAAATAAGCACAATTATTACATCATTAGGGTGGGATGCAGTTCAACACCTGTCTCGTGTTTAGTTGTGTGAATGATAGCTGGGATAAAATTCAATGTGGAGCTCAATTACAAGAATCATCAACTTTGGAGTCAAAACGGAGGACGCAATTTCTCAGAGAAAGTACTAATTGCCAGAATATCCAGAAAATTGTTTGTATGTGTAATCACAAACCCCTGCAAAGAGAGTTCAGGCCTTTTTTTCCTGTTAAGATTAGGAAATGAGCCTGCGCTATTTTTTCCTTTTTTCAGGAGACGATGCGCTTTGGAACTCAGTGAACTGAAATGTATAATGCAGTAACAATAATAGCCACTACATTAAGTGTTCAGTCTACTAAGAATATAATACTTTTTTATTGTTGTTTTTCACAATGAGGAAAAACCAGCCACGACAGCTCTCGGTTTTGGCCTGCTGCAACGATATGGTCATGCACGACTACTAAACCATAAAAGACTGTAATGTAAACTACAGTCTGCTTTCACTGTCTGTCAGAATAAGCTGCTCTGTTTAGCATGAGTGTGGCAGCAATATGATATGATAAATGTTTATTATAACAAAAATACATTTTCTTTTGAAACCACAGCTGTTAAAATATCTGGAAAAACAATATGATTGTCAAAAAAAATCCATTATAGCACTGTAAACAGTAAACTATACCTACTGTAAATGAGCAGTTCAAAAGAAGTGAGCCTTGGTATGGTAGACATGCCGTTTGCCCATATTAAACATTTAAAATAACAAAGATTTTAATCATATGACAGTAATTCAAGAATCTTTAACTGGCCTGAGATTTTGAAATTTAATAGCATAGGATCTTGACGATCTTTTCCTTCCTAAAGTTTATTTAACTTCTATTTCCTTGCCTCCAGTTTCTTCTGGTGTTTTTCACACTCAATCTGACAGAGGCTGAGGTTTCTGGCTGTCTCCTCCTGGACCATCTGGGCACGCTCCAACTCAAACGTTTTCAGCTTCACCTGGTTAACCAGCTCTGCCACCCTGCTGTCTGAACCCAGCTGTAGCTGCCTGAACCTGGACACAGGCATTAAAATGCACCGTTTACACACAATTTAGTCAACCGTTTACACACAATTTAGTCAACCATCTACCCATCAGTTCATCTTTTAAAGAAATGGCAGAAGGAGAAGGAGAATATCCTTCTCATAAATCAAAAAAGTAAACCAAACAAAGAGTTTTATTTCATTTTAATATGTCAGCATGTGATTTAAACAAAACAGAAACAAATACAGAAAAAAAAACTAAATTCTGCACATATTCTGACATATTACAGCCTGTATGTTTTTTAATAGTTTCTGCCGAGGTTCACCTTGAGCTAAACTAGGTGATTACCAAAATATATGAAGATGCCAAGCTTAGATGTGGCCGCCTCTGACGTGCAAAGTATATTTCCTAAGGCAAGAAAGTCACTGTTTTCTCTTGAAATCCCAAATCAACATGCCCAAACAACTCGAGTATCTGTTTGCATCCTCCTACAGATTTCTGAAGCATTAAACCATTTTTCCTGACATTGGGAGAGCCCAAGGGGTTTTGGCTGAAACTGTCACCACACCTATGGAAGAGCCAAACTGGCAGGTCAAGATTTCACCTTGTTTAAGCTTTGTCAAATACAAGCAATCAAACGCAAGCAGTGTTGTAAAGAATTCTTAGATGACACAATTATGATGAGCAACACCTACAGACAAAATCATGACAAAACTGTGTAATTTGGCAACTCCCAATCTTAGATTGCGGAGTGAGATTCTGTTTGGGTATTTATTGGTATGAAGTCAAATAGTTTTATTTGTTTGCATTAATTGAGAAGAATGGGTGAAGACACAAAGTTCGTTGAAACAGTTTGTTGTAAGGAGTGGTTGTCTGAGGCTGAACACAAGCAAATATTTATAATTGCTTCAATTAATTACTATAAAAGCAAACCATCTTAAAATCATTCCATTGTCTTTTTACTGGTGCCCTAAATAATACTTTTGCACAATTGATAAACTTCAATTCATTTGCTTCATTTGGTTTCTCAGCATGACGCAATGCAATGCAATGCTCATTTCTATACTCCCCTCCCTCACTTCAATTTGCCATCCCAAAATAGGGTCGCCAGACAGCATATCCATTGACCACAGACTCGACCTCTCAAGATCGAGGGCTAAAGGAGCATCTGTCATTTTTGCCCTGAATCCAGCTTCTCTGTGTATGTGAGCAATCCGCTCCCTGGGGCTAAAATACGCAGGGTATGCCCAACAACTGTGCATAGACTATCTGCTAGTATGCAAGGCATGTGCCAGGAGCTCAGTGACACCATAAGCCTGTCACATGGGCAATAAGGGCTGACCATTCAGGCGGAAGAGGAGGGCCAAGAATATGCGCTTCTAGACATCCAATTAGTCACTTAAAATGTGCAAAGGTAGTGATGAAAGAAAGAAAGACAGAAAGAAAGTCAAAAAGACAGACAGACAGACAGAAAGAAAGAAAGAAATCTTTCATGTTTAAAATAACAGAGAAAAGCTACAGCTACAAACAGGTTCTCTAATCAGTGCAAAATTCTGAGCATGCATAATAACTGTTTGCATTTATTTAATTACACATAGTCACGTTAAAACATTCTAAATTTGAAAAAACTGAGTCTAAATTTCAGGCATTTGTTTTTTTAAGCCTACACCTCAACTGTCTAGGCTACCGTTTTGTGCAGGCAGGCATTCACCAGTACAGCATGCCAAAATGCAATACCTGTCTTGTGTTTTTAAAGCCAGTTGAGCATGTTTTTGTCTCATTCGTGGCTTTTACCAGTCTTGTAAAAACCAAAAGCTCAGATCCAACATTAGACACACCTTTAGTGCATAGGCCACAGTGTCTCACTACTTACGTTCTTCTATTTGAAACTACATTATTCAGACCTTACACGTTCTAGACAAGTCAACATTTCTGTTTGTTTACTGATTTACTACAGTCCAGTGTCCAGAAACTGTGCTTCTTTAGGTTCAGGCAGTGCAAGTTCTTCACAAAGCAAACACGTGGACTCATGTGTGTTTCTTCACAATTGAGTGATTAACAAAGGCATGTTCAACACCTCTGACACACTCTGTCTAAAACCGTGGGAACATTTACTGTACAACGAATTCCTCACTCTAGAGCGCAGACTCAGAAAATAATTACAACTATAATTACCAGAAGGACGACAGTCAACATACTTTAAAATCTTGGCTTTGATTGTCTGTATTGTCAGTTGCATGGAATTGTTTTAGACGGAAACATGTGTTTGATGTTCACCAACCAAAACACTTTCGTTTCATTATGGAGGCGGTACGAAAGTACAAAATGTCTTCTGAAGTTGTATCAATTGCTTATTATTGTTCTTAAACATCACAGTAACACACAAACATCAGTACACCCACTTTTATTTTCGGTGACAATATATAGTCATGTCAGTCAACAGTTTACTTAAAGATTACTTGATTAGGTCTTGGAGGAATCCAGTCAAGCTTGAAAAGTATGACTTCAAGACAAAACAAACACAAAAAGACCAAAAGAAAGGTCACTTTCACAGATTAACAAAATGCACGCAAAGACCAGGTCAGAGTACATTTCATGTGCTATGTGCTTATTAATATAATATATTATACTAATATAAATTAGTTTTTTGTGTGTTTCTTTTTAAGTTTTAAAATTATGATATTGTGATGCATTTAATTATTTATTGCATTGTGTAGGTATCGTAATGCAAAGCCCAGCATCAATTCCAAAAATGTAATTCTCAGAAGGTGACCGCACTACACCAGAAGTGTCAGATATGGATTTCACTAGTTGTTGAAATGTCATATTTAACACACGGTAAGCTGTCACGCTTCTTTCCACTGCACAATGAACGCTGTTAAGAATCCCTGCACACAGATTACCTTGATATATTTCCAAACAGTGAATGAATGACAATCAGAAGCTCACGACTGCCAGATGCTGTGATGTATGTGAGAGGTGTGCGTGTACTCACTGGTCTAAGAGTTGGTCATATTTGACTTGGGCATCTCTTTCTGCATTCAAGGCTCTTTCTTTCTCAAGGACGGCATTATCTTTGGTTTCACGAAGGTTTCTGAAATAAGTGGTAAACGGTAATAAGTATTCATCCTTCTTATGAAACAATTTTAGCTTTGGCCACAGTGGGGCTGACTTGGTTTCCTGACTTTTTGACAAGTAACTAATGACTTTTTTTGTCATTGATGATTGCTTGATAATGATTTAAAGAAAAACATTTTCACGTTAGGTATAATATATAATACAAGATAATGTAATATAGGATTTTAATTGTTTAGTCAATGAAAGTGTAAAGCTGAAATTTTTAAATACCTGGAAACCACAATTATAAAATCCATATACATTCCATATCATTTTTTTTAACTCTAGGCCTTATACATGATAAACAATTGTTTTAAATGTTTTCAATGACAGAAGGAGCAACATTTTCTCTAGTCCAAAAGGTAAAATAAAGGCACTGACTCACCTGTTTTCTCTCTCGTACATCTCTTTAGATGCCCTCTGCAGGTTCTCAATTTCATGACTGGTCTTCAGCTGAATTCGATCCAGTTCGTCACGCAGTTTGTTTTCATACTCAGTCTTATAGTGCTCTCTGGTGGGGAATGCAATTATACATTGTGTACCACTGCAATAACTCTATAGTTGTATTAGATCATAAATTTATGTTGGAAATTTATTTAGATTCTTGCATGGTCGAGTAATCACAGTGTGATTTAAATCAAGTTCCTGCAAACACAAAGATTTAGACCAGACTGGATCTGGATCTTTGACCTGGCCAGGGTTAAAGCCATTTTATACATAAAAATGGACATCAGAGAGGGTACGTGAAGATGATGTCCATCATTTATTCAGTGACCCAAACTATTAAGAAGTGAAAAGGTGAGACATTCCCAGTGGGATCAACACAATAGTGTTGCTTCCAATTACTAAATGTATTGTATGAATACATCTATGTAAAAATACAGAACAATTACAGAAAATTAAAAAAGGTAAATTTAACTGAAAAGTGAGTAGTATGGATCCATGTTAATCGCACCTGGATGCCACATATTTTTCATAGGCGTCCTCTCTGGCCTTCTTAGTGTCCTCGAGCTGGGTCTGCAGTCTGTCCAAACGGTCTTCTTGATGAGCACAGCGCACATTAAGCTCCATGTTCTGCTTGTTCAGATATTCTTTATCTTTCTGCATTAATGTTACTGTCTGCTGCAGAGCGACCACCTTGAGATGCACAGGAGAGTGAAGATAACGTGACAGAAAAATATTAGTGAAAGATTAATTTGTAGGCTGACTTTACCTCCTTATTTAGGTCAACCCTTTCTTTGGTCACGGCGATGTGTGTGAGGTCCAGCATTTCCAACTTCTTTCTCAACTCTCTCACCTCTGTTTCATACCCGTCTCTTTCTCTGAGGACACAGTGGAGCAGCTCATGTTTATATACATACAGAGAAGCCTATACTGTTAATAAAACAAACTTAAAAGAATATATGAATGTATATATGTTTAGGTACACAAATGTAAAGTAATAGTTTACCCTACAATTAAAATGCTGTCTAATGACTTTCTTTTAAGAAACACAGAGAGTGTTTTTTTAAGAATATCCTGGTCACTGTTTTTAAATTAAATTGAAAAGTACTATTAAAGTACCATTAATGTGGTCCCTACAACCATACAAATCCACACAGTGGTTTTGTGTAAGTTGTTTTTGACAAAATGCTTGATTCATTTACAAATCTGACTGAACTAGTACTTAGATGTTCTTTGAAAAAAAAAAACCAGAACTCTATGGAAAAACTGATACAAGTTTAAACTAAATAAAGATGAGCAAATGACAATTTTTCTTGTTGAACTAATCCTTTATCTATATCATTCAGAAAGAATTAACTAAGGTCAGTAAGCTTTTAACCTCACCGTCTGATTTTGTCATAGTTCTCTCGTTTGTAATCTCCTTCCTGAATGAGCTGCTTGGTGTCAGCAAAATCCAGTGTGAGTTTTTGACAGCGAATCTCAAGCTCAGAACGTGCTTTCCTCTCCTCCTCATAACTCTGGTTGGAATATGAAAGCAGTGAATGTTAGTTAGAAATAACAGTGATGAAGATTTCTCTTTCTCCCAGTCCTATAGCAAATGTGTAAGATTGTTATGCCCAGTATTGTCAAGAACATTTTTTTTATTAATGCCATTTAGTCATTAATACCAAGTAAATGCTTGTCCAAGGAACCATTTCTGTTGGGTGTAAACATTATGGTGAATCTAAATTTCGAATTTGACAAAATATAAATAGAATTTATTTAAGGGTTTGCACTTCACTTTTAACCCATAGTTAAACTTTAATATGCTGCATTTAGTGATAATTTTAAACAGTGATGGCAAACACATTAACTATGTTTGGGAAAAAAAAACACAAAAGTAAAACTGATGTAGTATTATTTATCACTTTCTATGTTGTAGATGACTTAACAGTCACACACTATTCGGTGAGTACATTTTCACAGAAAGGCATTTCAAAGGGAGCTGTATTCATATAGTCATTAACCTTATAAATAGACAAATAAAAACATTATTCCAGAATTGTACTGCTATTTCTTTTCAAACAAAACTGTTTAACAAATGATAACGAAAAGAAATGTTTGGTTTTCACACCTCCATTAGTGATCTTATTTGACTGCGGTAGCTGTCCAGATCCTCTGTCAGGTCGGTCTTTTTCGCTTGCAGCTCAGTCACAAGAGCCCTCAGAGGGTTCACAACCTCATAGAACTGAACCTGCATCAAGAAAACCTGCATGAACCAACTCTCCTAATATAAGCGTGCTTCTAAACCTCCTGAGCTTCCTGTTTATTAGTAAAGTTAGAGCTTGTTAGTGGAAACAACCAATAGCACATTCTTTATTTCGGTAAATCAGTGCTTACCGCCACATATTCCGGGATGGAAAGTTTGTCCTCGGGAAGTTCCTTCAGCTCATTGTACTTGTCCTCAGAGAGCTCCAGGTCCCTCAGGCTCCTGCGAAGGTCTCCTGCTTTCTCACACAGCTGACGATTCGTTTCTTCCAACTGCTTCTGTCTGAGCATGATGGTGTCCATCTCCTGCTTTCTCAGGGCTTGCTGCTTCCTATGTAACAGACGCAATTAAAAGCTACTTTAAGACCTCATGAAATGACTTCATGAGTGCAGTTCTCCTGTGTTGATATTTCCTATTGGTCTGTGACACAAGCAAACATGCAAACATGCATTCATCTTTAATATATATTATATATACAGTGTACTGTATACAGATGGATTAAAATGCACAAAACTTTTGATTGCTTAGTCTTTTAAAGTGCTGTTTACAATGTCTGTCGGTCCAGAATCCACTGTACTAAAGTGAAAGACTAAAACGATAGCCTGATCAAAAAAAGACATAGTTTTGCAATGTGATTATTTTAAGATTTTTTAATATGTTGGGCTTTAGCTTTACACGTTGCTGTATCATAATGTAATCAAGCTGTTTTTTCTTATTAACTGCATAGAAATTCACCTGTTTTCATCCTGCTGTAGTTTAAGCTGGCTGTCCAGGCGCAGAGCAAGCACCTGTTTTTGATGGAGAGCATCATTCAGCCTTTCTTCCAGCTCATCAGTCTACAAACAAATTACAAAACAATCAACCACAGGTAAACAAACAAGACTTAAGTATTTTTCTAACATTTTTAAATGCAACTGAATAAAAGACAACACAGTAATTCTCTATACATTCATTTAACCATTACCTTGGTAAGGTGGTCCACTTTCAGGTTGTCTATGAGCAGATTTTTCTGTGACAGCTCTATTTTCAGTTTTTGAAGGTTATGTAGCAGCTCTTTTCTTTCCAGGAGCTGTTTTGTGACCTTTCGTGCACCATCTTTCTCATCCGAGGATGAGATGTCTTCTGTGGGTACTGTTGTTTCCAGACTTATGTCCTCAGATTCGATGGAGCTGGAGATATTTGCCGTGGGGTCCTTCTGCTTTTTGGGTGGCATTTTGACAGATACATAAAACTCCACTTAAATCACCCTACCAGATTTTAGCATGAGATCACCTGATGAAAAACAGAAGACACGTGTATTTTTGCCCCACATATAAAAATTACACATTTTGTTTTTAAAAACACACACAGGTTTACATATATACATATATATTTTTTTATTTAGCAACAAGTTTTTTGCCCAACTGGAGTCTTTGCCCATATCTTTATCCATGTTAACCAGCTAATTGACGTTACCTTGGTGACAAAGCCATTTATATACATTACACATTATACATTTGTGTATACATTATCTACATTTATATACATTACATGTACACATCACTACATTCAATACGTTTTCAACGAACGTAGGATACGGATATTCCTCATACAAACGCAAGTGACTTACTGTCAAACGGTCCTAAACTCTTTCACATCTCTTTAGATTGATAACGAATTTGATTCAGATTTTAAAGATGAACAAGTTTGTTTTTTGTTTAATTGTGAATACAAGACAAATAATACTCACTAGTAAGCGAAGCATCAAGACACGAGCTCAGAAGCTCAAGAACACGAAAGGCATTAACGGAAGAATTAACGGATAAGTCTGTACATTTACACGTACTGACTGAAAGCTGGAGCAAAACAGGAAGACGCTTTTTTCAGTTTATATACTTCAATATATATCGTTATAAAATCCTCTGGATAAGAAGAACTCAATAAAGTAATAATTTATGTAAGAGGTAAAGCCTACAGGCTCCCACAGTTATTATAAAAAGCTATTTTACGATCAAAAGGGGGACATACTTATCTAACCGACTGTTGTTTTCAAGCATCCCGCCGCCCATAGAAACAACAACGGATGACATCAAATAAGTGAAGCTGACGTTAAAGAGCGGACCGTCCAAAAACGCTTCTGAATTACAAAAACGCGCCACCTGTAGGAGCCGCCGGAAAGGGCTTTTATTTTGAACTTCACTTACACATTACGACCGGAAATAATGGAACGTGTGCAGTAAATAGTAACGTTTATAATTTTATGAGGGAATAAATATCTGTGTTAACACGATAATTTTAGGATGTCGAATCAAAACATTATTGGACCCGCTTTGCCGCCGATGATGGGAAAAAGCGAAAGTGATAATTCAGATGACGAAGGCGCAAGTATGTTTACACAGACGCTGTACTGCATTAGCTGTTCTTTGAACTGCAAATTGATTTAGTATTTCAGATCATTCTGTATTTTGACTATAACAAGACTCATACTTTTTATTTGTTGTTTATTCATGCCATTGTTCCCCACAACTACAGTTAAGCTGTTCGTGCTCTTAGATTTCACCTGAATACAAATAATCACATTTAGTTATACTTTCAGTTATAGGTCCAGCTTTGCCTCCAATGTATAAAGCTACAGATTCCTCCAGTTCATGTGATGACAGTGATCAAGAGGAGGTCGTGTTCAAGAGGGCCAAATACTCATCATCTAAGGACAGGCGTTCTTCAATGTATGATCTTTAATGTTTTCAAGCCGTGTTTCTCAAGGCTTTTTGGTTAATTGTTTGTGGTTTCACTTTTCTAAATGTTCTTACAATTAATGTTGCTTATTGGTGGTCAGTTCAACTTAATTTTAAAATTAATTTACTTTCACATCTTCTGTTGTGCTTCTTTATTAGCAGCAAAGGTCTTGTGAAACAGCCAGAAGAAACAAGTCAGATTGAAAAGCATGATGATTATGGTGATGATGATGATGATGATGATGGTTTCTTTGGTCCAGCTCTTCCCCCAGGATATCAAGACAAGTCACCTGAACGGTAACAGGCCATTTCCATAAACATATGGGTTAGCTGTATGTGAATGTTTTCGAAGGCACTCTTGTAGGAGCACATTACACAAACATAGTAAGCAAAATTATAATATCCCCACATGGCCATATTTAGGTCAATTTCTGTATCAACATCTTTGCGTCTTTAGGCCACCTTTGCTTGGACCTGCGCTTCCTCCAGGATTTAAAAGTGAAGATGAAGATGGGGAAAAAAATAACAACAGTGGGATTTTGGGGCCAGCTTTACCTCCAGGATATAAAAAGCAAGACAGATCACCTAAACGGTAACTGTAATTGTCCTGTGGATGTATACATTAACTGCATATGTCGATATCTTGAGATACTGTTAAAATATACATGCATATTATAACTATGTAAAATGTTTGAGGATGTTGAGGATCAATGGTATCACAGTTCTACCAGACGACATGAGTCTGAGCCTCTGATGAAATAAATTAAATTTTATCTATGTGTAAATATAACGTGTCCTAAGGCTATTGTACAGCTTTTGGTGGATTTGCTGTATTATACAGCAATAAAACTTCCCAGGCAGCTAATTAAGATGCAAAAGCAATAACATTAAGTATTTTATAAGCTTAGGAACATAGAATATGACCCAGTATTTTCACACAGATGGTGGCCTACAGTTTTAGCTCTGTATTTTAAAATATAGACTTTGAAACTTTAATCAAACTTTGATTAAACTAGATTGTTTGTTTTTTTTGTTCATTTTGCCTTCCACTGCAGACCATCTGTATTAGGACCTGCACTTCCTCCAGGCTTTAAAATACAAGCTGAAGATGAAGAAGAGGATAATGAAGATGTCAGAGGATTTTCAGGCCCAGCTCTACCACCAGGTTATAAGCCTGAGTTGTCAAGCAGTGAAGAGGAGGAGGAGGAGGATGATGATGATGTCATTGGACCCATGCCAGCAAAAGAAGCAGCACATAATTCTGTGGCTTTGGACTTTGAAAGAAGAGCTCAAAGGATGAAAGACAAACTTACAGGAGTCGATGTAAATGTTTCTTTTTTTGGTGCAATTTTTACTTGCAGTGTTACTTATTAGTTTTTTTATTCCAATTAACTTTAACTCTCCTAATGGTTGTTTATGAATAGTAATTAGTAATTTCACATGCATTTATTACTAAGTAGTTACTGAGCTCACACTTAGCTTTCTACGTTGCACATAAATAAAACGCATGTGAAATTACTAATTACTATTCATAAACAACCATTAGGAAGTATAGAAGCACATACATCAGACTGATCAATCTTAAAAACTGCTTGTTAGACTGGCCCAGCAGTGCTCACCAGAGAGAGCTGGATGATGGAGTTGCCTCCTGAGTTGCAGCATGTGGGTCTGGGTGCTCGCACCTTTAAGAAGCGATCAGGCCCAGAGAACAAAGATCGTTCCATCTGGACCGACACTCCCGCTGACCGTGAGCGGAAAGCCAGGGTAAGTTAACCATAATGGGAATAAATCTGGTTATAAAATAACTGATTTCGTGTGATATAGCAGGTGGTGGTGGTGTTTTAAAATGATCTCAGAATTGGTGTTTTCTGCAAAGGATTTAAATGACAAAAGTTTTGTTTGCATTGGATTGGGGTTTAAAGATTGTTGGGTAATTCCCCCCATGTTTTTCTTTCCTAGGAGCGACTGGAGGCTAAAGAAAAAGGTGAATCAGCCAAGGACGAAGGGCCTCGTCTTTCTCAGAAGGAGCTTGATATGGCTGAAAAAGTTTCAAAATATAATGTAAGTTATGAATTTATTACAAAGGGCACTGAAATTACTGATTCTTTTAAAAAGAAAAGCAAACATTGTGGTTACATTAAGCCAGTTATAATGGAATTATAATGGTACTCAGGACCAGGCAATAAACATTTAAATACACACTTTCAAAAGTATAACAAGACTTAAACCCTAAAAATGTTGGTTTGTCTAATGCTCTTAGACTTTATCAATATGAAGTTGTCAGTTTTTTTATGTAAAACTTGTCATGGCCATGTAACATTAGTACTGCTGGTGCATTAGATTATTATTATATTTTGCTTTATTGTGTCAGGAAATAGCAACATACATTTCCACATATTCTTTGCAATTAACTGTAATAATCAATTGAGGTACATTTTTGTACAATTACAATTGTGGTACAATTGGTACAATTTTGTGTACATGTAATGTATATCCAGAAGTTTATCCACTTATAATAATGTATTTTTGTGGTCATAGACATTTTTATTACAAATGCTGTCATCATAGATCTTAAAATTCCAGTTTGTTTCATATACAGTAGATCACTTCAATGCCATGCAAGTAGTTTGATGGATGCAGTTACTAAAGTCTGACAGAAGAACAAACATGTAAAATTTCATGAAAAATGCCCTTTTTTTGTTCAGGAGTCCAAGCGTGGTGAATCTCTTATCAGTATGCATGCAAAGAAGATGAAGAGGAAAGCTGAGGAGGATGCCCAAAAGCCTGTGGAGAGAAGACCCTTCGACAGAGACATGGATCTCCAGGTCAATCGCTTTGATGAGGCTCAGAAAAAAGCATTGCTCAAAAAGTCTCAAGAACTGAACACCCGCTTTTCTCACAGCAAAGATCGCATGTTTCTGTGACAAGGATGTCGCGGATTTCTTCAAAAGACATAGAATTACATTGAAATCCATGAAAAAAAATTGTTGAAACATTGAACTATGTTGATCTTATGTGTAATGTCCAAAAATGATGATTTGTCATGAACTTGCGTTTGTACATTGATATCTAATTGTAAGTGATTAAACTCAGTAATTTTGCGACTCATTTAAACTGTATCGCCACCTTTTTTACTTCAGTATTGGTGAGTCTCACAAAACCTGTCTGGGTCACAAAACCTGTCTGGGTCATACTTTTTGTTTAAAAGAAAAATTATATAAAATTATAAAAATTATATTAAATTATATTAAAAGAAAAATTATATTCAAATATAATCATTATACTTAAATTATGTAATGTTTGCATAATTTAATGTTTGCATAATGTAATGACATTTAATGGGAATTAAACACAATGGTCCTAAATTATTTGTTTATTAATGCAAAGTAGTATTAAAAGTAATTTCACCAATTGTTCATCTTTTAATGGAATTTACCCTGTCAGGACAGAGCATTCGTTTTCAAAAATATGTGAGTTACTTAGTGAATTAATTTTGGTATAATTCTGGTAACAAAAGAAAAAAAGCCTGTCTGTTTTTTTTTTTTTTATAATTAAAGGCTTGTTTTTATTGTTACTGTTTATAAATGTAGAGTGTTAGGACCAGAACCTGAAAATATAAACTTAAAAAATATGAATTTGCTTCTTCATTTGTTGTAAATAAACTCCAACCAACCATTAATATGAGGTGTAAATAACATTTTTTAATTTAACACACATATGTAAACTTATACACATATACTTTATGTAAATAGCAACTGTTTAATCTAACACGCGTATAATGTGGTTATTTCTCGAGATTAAATGGTATTTGTTTACGGTAGCGCGTTCGCTTTTTGTCCTTGCGGGTCACCGTACAACCGGCTCAGTTGTTGATAGTTCACTAGCTTGTCGTGTAAAGCGTGTGAGAAGCGGAACATTAAAACAAAATTTGCATGAAATAGTCGTAATTTAAATACCAAAACTACTATAACAAGCATGTCAGACAAAGGCGATGTGGATTTAACTGGCGCGAAACAAAATACCGGTGTATGGCTGGTGAAAGTAAGTGTTGATAGCTCGATGAAGCACACGGCTAGTGCTAATGGTGCTACATAATCTCTTAACAGTGTTCGTCTTATGACGTATTGTTGTATTATTATGTATGATCAATACATGAAGTGGACTTTAAATCCACATATTTATGAAATTTGTTTCACTCGCAGGTCCCAAAGTATTTATCACAGCAATGGGCAAAAGCAACAGGGCGAGGGGAGGTTGGAAAGCTTCGAATTTGCAAGTATGTAGCAAAACTGTCTAACTATCATCTGTATTTGCTTTTTACAACTTGTTAATTTTTTGTTTGTTTGTTTTTCTCTACAGGAATCAAGGCAAAGCAGAGGTAATAACCAAAATGTCCTCATGATTAACTATTCTATATTGAGCAAATGTCTTAAAATGGATTCTGTGTGTTTCTGATGGCTTGAAATTGAATTCCTTTTGTACTAACAGGTTTCCTTCACACTCAATGAGGAGCTGACCACTATAGAAAGCATGGGGGAGAAATCTTCTGACGTACAAGCCCCCAGAGAACATCCATTTACTCTACAGACTGTCGGTGGACAGACTCTAGCTGTCTTTACAGAAACTTCATCAGGTGAGAATTAGGATCTGCCAAAATGTAATGTTTCTTCATTCTATACAATCTGTTCAAATAAGTAAAATCTTAACTGAAACTTCTGCTTTTAAACTTTAGTGTATTATAAAATGTAAAATACATAGTAACAACAAATGTTACTAATTGCCAAATTTGTTTTTTTTAGCAGTTAACTAAAACAAGAAAATATGCTTTGATTAATATATACATATAACATTCGTATTTGAATGATCAGTTACTATTGACATGTTAAGCACTATAAAATGTTTGCTAATAGTTTAATAATGAAAATGAGTATAATGTGCTACTGGTTTTTATGTTAAAACTAAATTTTTGATCAGAAACAGCTCATATGGTAAGTCATTTTCAGATAGAAAATCAGATACTCTTTCCATCCAGTTTCATTCAGTTTCTCTACCATTAATGGTTTGTTGATTTCTTCTCAACTCTCTCTTAGTCTGTTCTGAGACTGTGAGATAAATCGTATTGGGTGTAATAGTTTTGATCTGGTTTCTAGAAGCTTTCTAGTTGCTTGACCTCTGACTAAATCTGTGTGTGTGTGTGTGTGTGTGTTTAATAGTAGCAGATGTTGGCGTGGGCCTTGATATTTTACTGAAATCCAATCTACTTACTGTCTTAATTCCTTGATTAACATGGAATTGTTTTGTGTCTGTCTACCTTGGGTGTTGTTTGTGCATGAACAACTTTGTTTGGCTTCCAAATCGTTTTTTTGGTGATACAGTAAAATTGATGGATTTCCTGAGAAAATTTGGGAAGAATGTGTTCCCAAATGCCCAATTCTCTTGAGATCAGTTGTTGACAAAAAGTGTTGCGTTTATTAACAAAGTCATACAATAATCTTGAAAATTATTTTAGTACATTTCCCCAAAAGGTATATGTCTCTTCAAACCCACTGCTTAGTAGGTTAGGTGTCTGCCAAATACAGATTAACATTAAAAATATAAGTACACTTTGAAATACACAATTCAAATGAAAGGTGGAATAAATCAGGGTATAAATAGTCGTAAGTTTTGATTTTTGGTGGGTTTTTTTGTGATTTGACACTGAGAAGGTGTTTTATCTATAATGACTTAATTTTCTGTAGTTGTGGGTTTAATTCCCAAAGAGCATATAGACAAAAAATGTACATGCAATTGCACTGTAAGTTACTTTATATAAAAGTCTTGCATGAATTTACACATATTGGAAACAATCTTCAAGAAACAACCAAGGCTTACGCTCAAGTGCACCAGAGTACAATGATGATCAGGTTACTGCGGTTTGACCTTAGAACCTGGATCACCAGGTAAACTCTAACCGTCATATTTTTATTTTTTAAAAGGATGACCTTATGACTCATATGTGTCCACTTCATCATGTTAATCTTCCTGTCAGTTCATTAAAAGATGAATTTACAAACTTACACAAGTCTACACAGCCCTAAAATTTCGATTGAGAGCTGTGAGGGAGAGAAATTGGGATCAGGCCAAGCATTAAAAGCACAATATTTAAGATTTTTCCATAAAAATATTGAAAAATCACTAGCACCATGTTATATTTTGTCTGCGTGTCAACAACGAAAAATCAAAATCAGAAACAATTGGGTGAACCGTCTCTCGTGAATTAATCATTGGTTTCTTTAAAGCTAACTCATTAACTGAATAATTGGGTTGGGTTGTGTGTGGCTAGCTGGTTGTATCTGCGTGGTTACAGCTACTTGTGTGTGTGCTTTCGCTGATTGCTGTGTAAGACACTTCCGTGGACTTGGCCTGCCGTGATTATTTGGCGAGTTCCCCCTTGTTCTCATGTTGCCATCCCTCTCATAGGGCAGTCAGATGCTGAGACCAGCGGCTCAGGTACAGGTACAGGCCCAGGTGAGTGCTCATCGTCGCCCCCTGCTTGAGTGGAGGTCCAGGAAGGGCCAAGTCAAGCATTATACTGTACATACTGGTCTTATGACCACTAATTAAACAAAAGCTGCCAAGAGCCAATATAAAACATTTAAAATCATCAGAATAGTGTGGTTGTGTTTTTGTCACTGACATTAATACAGATATTTAAATTTTGATTTGACAATCAGTCATCAAAACAGCTGTAGCTTTATTTAAAATTAATGATTTGTGGTTGCTAGTTATTCACAGCCTAACAATCACTCATCACAGACTGGAGCAAAGATATTGTACAGAATGGGCTGTTGCCTCTCATGCTAATGAGAGATGATGACTGAGCAGTGATAAGCTGCGTTTTGCACCAGCGATTGCACAGTTCCAGCTGTCATTGAGTGTTAATGTCTTTCTTCTCTTACGTAGATAAAATTGCACTGGAAGGACTGGTGGTGCAGAGAGCTGAATGCAGACCAGCAGTAAGCGAAAACTACATGAAGCTTAAAAAGTAATTAGCATTTTTTTCACACTTCTGGGTTTTCGACCTGATTGGCCAGCGCAGAGTTAAACTTTCTCCAGTAATAACAATAGCCAGTGAGAGCCTAACAAGAAAATCAAAGAACATCTTTGTATAAATAATGTAAATGGGTTTGATGCCTTATTGTCGACTCTACAAGCTCTAATTAAAATAATGTACAAACATCCCACAACTAAAAAGAAGCTGTAGAAATAGTTTTATGAGTTTGTGAGAGGACTTATAAAAGATAATCTCTATATGCCATATAATAAATTCTCTTTGCAAGACGTAATTTCATTGTACTAATAGGCTAATAAACCCACATGCATGCAAACATCGCAACCAAATTTATAACACAATGGGTAAATCACACAGCCAAATGAAATTCAGAAAGGTCTGTACAGCTGTATGGAGTCTATACCCAGTTTGTTTTTAGATACATTTGCTCTCAGATGAACATACATACAGTATTTGTATTGTAACTGCAGGTCCAATTCAATTTAAAACAGCTAATTCTGTTAAACAACCTCTCATGATATCTATCTAGAGCTCAGACACAATGTTTCTTTTGTTGCAGACTGCAGATTGAGGAGTCCTCCAAACCCCTCAGATTCTCTCAACAGCTTGAGAAGGCTGTTACCACCAACTACAAACCTGTGGCTAATCACGCTTATAATGTAGGTCAAGCCTGTGCTTAATCATACAGATGTGTCTGTCTGTCTCTGTAAGTGAATAATAATAAACAATTTATTGCCATTCTGTCACAGCTGGACTATGAGAAGAAGAAGAAAGAAGAAGGAAAGAGAGCAAGAGCGGATAAGCAGCAGGTTTTGGACATGCTGTTTTCTGCCTTTGAGAAACATCAGTATTATAACATTAAGGATTTGGTGGATATTACAAAACAGCCTGTGGTGAGTTACACAAATAGGGGCACTGATTATTGGTGCTGTGTGTTTTGATAAATTATACGTTTATAAGAATGATGTTATTAGTTTATAAGAATTTAGTGCAGTTTTTTAAATAATACAAGTTCTTAAATATTTTTTTCTTGATTATACCAACTTGCTCATGTGGTAATTATAAATTCATCCTTTAACCTTAAATAGTAAACAAGCACCTCACCCTCAGTCTTTGAATATATAAGCATGTGATAAATTAAACAACTTTAACAGTCACATAATGTAGGATAGATTGACAGTAAAATTTACATGAATATAAAGAAAAATATCAGGACCTGGAGGTTCTCCCAGTAGAAATAACTGCTAGAAAAGAATGTAAAACTTATATGTTTTAGGGGAATAAAAATATTCAGGACTGAATAGGATGAATTTGAATTGAAGCTAAATAAAAAGAATGCTTAAAAATGTTTATGTTTAATGTTTTGTGACTCCATCCCATCTCTGTTTCTTTGTGACAACATCTTGATGTAGCAAGAGAACAATTTTTCAACAGCCATCAATATTCATTTTTAGATACAACCAATTCGTTTGGTCTTAAGGCAAGAATGCATATGGTACAACTCTAATTATTGTTTAGTTTCTTATTGTGACATTACACCGCCTTTATTCTTTGTCCTAATGGTTTGGGTGTAATATATACATGTGTGTTTACGATTACCTGTATAATATATATTCCCATTTTTTGTAGATTTACTTGAAGGAGATTCTACGGGACATTGGCATCTACAATGTCAAAGGCACCCACAAAAACACGTGGGAGCTCAAACCAGAGTACAGACACTATCAGAATGAAGAAAAGAGTGACTGATCATTGTCATAACAGTGAACCCATTCATTGGACTCAGTGGCTATCAAACCCATTTCAGTTACCTTCAAAAAAACAAAATGGTATTATTTCATACATTGCTTTTAGAGGTCTGTTAGAAACTGTGAAGTTTTACCATGCTAAGAAGTTATGCTGTGTCTTTACAATAGTGTGACAAATGACAAGTGTCATAGTAAAAATTAAATTGTGTTTAATCTCAAATCAAGTTTTTATGTAAAAAAGGTAATGTTTTTAAGAAAACTTACTGATATATTATTAATAGTAGGGTTATTTTCTGTTTGAATTTTTTTTTTTACTTTGTATGGTATTTCGCTTTGCCAAATGTTGTTGAAATAAAGGTTTTGTAGAAAGATAAGCCACACTCAGTTGCACTACTTTATCTTTGTTGTTTTTTTTTTTTTTTTACAATTATCGCTTTGTTCTTAAAGGGATAGTTCACCTAAAAATGAAAAAATTGCTATTATCATATGGCTTACGATACAGCCCAGAATCCCCCCCACCTAAATTTGTAGTCTGGAGATGCTATCGTGGAGGCTACAAAAAGTTGGCTATATTAAAACAGAATTATCTACTGAGTACACACGAGACATGTTTAAATATAGGGAAAAAAATATGAATTTGTGCTATTTGTTTGAAATGGCACTTTTTTACAATTGATCATCTATAGAGAATCAATCAGTGTATTATCAATTCGGCACCATATTTACATCATGTGGTTCCTCACATGGTTTTAAGTATATAACCTGCTCTTAAATGTTTCAATAACACATATAGGCACATCTTGGTGGTTATTACAGATTTTTTTTATACAACTCATAAATTTAAGCTGTTTATTGTGCAGATGTGCCCTAGTTTTGTTTGTTACTAACATGGTTTAGCTTATACAAATTAATGTTGTCATTTAAAACCTAACCATGATTTACAAATACAGTTGCAAGCAGCGATTCAGGGCCAAGCCAGATGGCTTTGATGAAGCTTTGTGTTAATATATCAGAGTTTGGCCGAGATACATCCTCGTAACAGATTTTTGGTTGACTTCCTGAAGTTTGTGATGTAATAACTTAAAGAGTAATAAAAACAAGTCTGTTCAGTTATTTCTGTGCGGTTCAGTCCAGAGATCATATGAGATATAAGATCTGCATATGACACAATTTGTTGGAGGAGTAGCAAAATGACTACTAGTATACAGAATACTGTTCACAATGGCTGCTACTGTAATGTAATCAGTCTTAATGTGCAATGTTAAATGTGATCTGCATAATGAGAGAAATC
>JAZGTK010000154.1:0-115014 GCA_036877625.1 Ambastaia sidthimunki
TGTTAATGTGTTCAGAATGAACATTTGGAAGCTTAATGAAAGTTAGCTATTATTATATTACCTCTTATATAGCAGCAAGTTTAAATAGAAAGACTTGTTGTTCTTTATTTTTTCATGTAAATAAAGACTCCAGTAATCCCACTTGTGTTTTCTCTTTCACTTTATTTCTCTCTCTCTCTCTCTCTCTCTCTCTCTCTCTCTCTCCCTCCCTGTGTACGTGTTTATGTATACAGCATATGTATATATAGATATGTTTTCTCCTAACTATACAATAACGCTGTATGTTTTGTAATATATGATACTACATGTTTTGAAATACGTGTTAACAATTGTCTTGTTTGTGTTTTTTATTTTAGAACTTCTCTGAGCTAATATATAGCTATATTTTGCTTTTGAATGTTGATACAGGAGTCACTGGTCTGGTATGTGTATGGTTATGCTTCTTTGCATGTTTGAAGCTTCAGTAGAGGCAGACACCCTCGTTTTCATTCTGGCCAGGGGCTACCGTCCCACCCCCTTGGCCCCGCTAGGGCCAGAATTCCTCCACGGGTGTGTGTGCAAGCCACGCTGGGATTGCTTCAGACAAAGGTGGCACACTTGCCAGCTGCATCCTTATCCCACCTAAAGCGGCACATTTGTTCCCCTTCCTCTGCCGAATCGTCGACGGTCCACCAGGGCCCGTGTCGGCCCCGGCGCTGGAGTGGCCCCTGAGGAGACTGGAGAGTGAATAAAGAAAACATTTTTCATGCTTTTTGTGTCAAACGCCTTTTCCGAGCATATTGTGGGCTTCAGAAACAGAAGGTAAGGTTTGCGAGAATTTGCACACACGCTCATTTGAAATGCTCGGTTTAGTGGGCTCGTTGTTAGAACCCGATTCTTCTTCTATTTTTTCCCTTCATCTCCCTTTAAAAATCTGCAAATCCATTTGCTAAACAGCTGCACCTCTGTACCGAACAGATAACAACCAGGACCAGCCCGTCTCTGCAGCGAGTCGAGGCTGATAGGCCCAAATCTCTGGCCCTTTTTTTGAAAATGCTAATGATGAAGGAACACGTCCCAAGCCAAAAGCGCTCTGTAAGCGCTTGTAGATCTGTCAGTTGCTATTTTGACAGATATTTGCTTGTAAGTACACACAACACTTGTTCCCCGTGTCTTATCTGCGGCGCTGCAGAACACTGACCTACATTGCATCAAGAACAATATGATGCGACAACCCGCCCTGCTCAATACCATTTTTCATTTTCACCTTAAAACGCGCGTAGAGCTCAATGAAATGGCTGAAAATCCAATAAACAGAAGGTATTCTTTCCCAAATAAGAAGTGTGTCATTTTAAAAGGAAGAACGTCTCATCTGAAAGCTTTTCAATGTCTCTTCAAGGGTTTGTGCGGTAACACCACTGCTGTCGGTGATGAGTAAATATTGAGCTTTAAGGTGTAGCTGCTGTCTTGTATGCTCACTTTAAAGTCGCCATGAAATCAAAATATACACTTCCTGCTTTTTATAGAGTATTGCAGTGTTTGCAATGCACTTGTAATCTTAAATTAAAATCTGAAAATGTTCTTCCCCTCTAGAATGGCAGACTTTCTCTGATATGTCAGTCTGACAACTTGGGCGGAGCCAGAGCTGTTAACCACTCCCCTTCAACGGTCAATCTACTGCACGCTTTGAAACACCTACTTTTCTAGAGCCAATCAGTTCCCTGGAAAAAACAGGCCACACCTCCACGTTACCTGAGAACAGTGAAGTCAGTTGCAACTTAGGATTCATGCTTGTAAATGTGTTTCTGGGTGTTAAAGGCACTTTTATGTCCCATTGGGCCTTTTTACGATGTGTACATTTATTATTTCTGACTGGCTCTTAGGGCAACCAACAGTTTTGCCCCAATAAAGTTTTTTTTTTTTTTCAAAAACTTAGTGTCATTAGTTACCAAGGAGACAACAGCATCAACTTGAGGTGAAACGTTAGAATGTAATGTGTGAGGAAAAAATAAAATAAAAATAAATATCAGTTGTGAACAGAATACTTGTATTTTTCAGATTGTGTAAAAACAAGAAGGTTAAATAATAACACGCGGCCCCTGTGGGCTTCTGTTTGTTTTTTTAGCAGTTCCGTTTAATACCACTATGAAATTGTACGGTTGTAGGATGGGATCCATTTCTCGGTATTAAATATATGATCTAAACAAGATTTCTCTCAGCTTCAGTTCCATCGTGAAAATCAATGGACGGCTTAGTGGGAGCACCGGTTACGGCGCAATCAACCCTACAAATCTGTCCGTCTTTCTTTCAAGCGAAGCACAGGGAATCTTTTAACGATTCCCTCGTTTTTAACTAAGGAACGAGGGGAAAAATCGTTCCTACAAACATCCAGCCGTGTATGGTAAAGAAAAACCAGACGCTACCCTTCAACAACGAGGTTTCAGGAGAGTAAACGTTTTGTTCCCGCACACAGCTCGATGCCAATCAGCGATTAATGAGGTGTAGTTGAAAAGCAGCGATTGAGGGAAGTTAAGCTGAGCTGAATTAAGAAGTAATATCATCCCTCACGCAGGTGCTCGCCGAACGAATAACCGCTTTAATTACTGTTATTCAATCACTCTCTCTTTTTCGTCCTCCACCCCCCTTTCTCTCCCTTCATCTCTGCTATGGCATTATGGTTTTTTTCTTGTCAATTCACAAACGCCTCTCGCAAGACAAACGTGCCGGCGGTGCCCGGCCATATGTGACCTAAAAACACTTCTTCAGCGAGCGTGCATTGTTGAGAGCGGTGAGAAAATGCAGCAGGGCTCTGCACCTACAGAGATCCTCAAACTCAGTGAGCTGTTATCTCGGTTTTGCGTTATCTGGCGGGGAAGCGCGAGTTGCCCTTTGATGGGCGCATCTGCACGTGATGCGAGCTCACCATGCAGAGGGTGGAGGCGGGCGGGAGAAGCGAACACCTGCTACTGTATTCAGCTCCACAATGGGGATCATTTAGTTTAAGACACGTTTGTTCAGCCGGGGGCACGAGGAGGGGGGCCGCTCGCTGCCTCCAACAGGTTGAACAAGCCTGGACGTTATCAGTGGTTGAAGATGGAAGTCAGAGGGTGATGAGTCAGAGAACTTCATGATATTTGTCTACCTGTCTGTCTTTTTATTTGTCTGTGTTTGTATATTTATTTTTTTCTATCTGTCTGTATCTACACATGGAGGTATTCAAATACATAGTTTGACAGACATCCTATCATAGAAGGTGGACCGAATAAAATGATTGGACGAACCATTCATGGCCCTGCACCTTCCATAAAAGATATAAATGTATTTATACTAGTGATTGCTACTGAAAGAAAAATTTAACCAGCATAACAATAAACGTTTCTGAAAACCCTCTTTAACACTAACTAAACGTGGTGCATTCAGCGTCTCTCTGTAAGCGATCGCTGACAGGCCCCGTTCCCGCGGGACAGCTGATAGAGATGTTATTACACGGCAGAGAAGCTTTGTTGACACGTTCAGCTCCTGTTATATAATATCTGAGCATGTTAAGTGTTACAGGCAACAATTCAATATATGCTGAGAAATTCTGTGTGATATGTCAGTCAAACCTTTGGGGAGATTTAACTCTGTCTCTCTCTCTCTCTCTCTGAGATATACAGTGGGGTCCAAAGATCTGAGACCACTAATTAAAATGCATCTGTTGTGAAATTTAATACAGAATTATTTGTAAAACAATTTAAAATTCAATTTCAAAATGTCTTGTTTGCTTTGTTCTCTTGTTATACAGCATGCACTCAAACTTTAAGTGATTTTTGACATTTTTTAAGATTTTAAGTTTATGCATGTTTAAATGAAGGACATTTTAATGTGTTCTCATACTTTGGACCCCACTGTATATATTGAATTAATATCACCGCATAAAACTGTGGCATTGCATCTGCTGTGTTGTTGCAGAGCTTCTCTTAGAACTAATAAACTCTTCTGAGCCATTTCTGAAGTCACTTTCAGTCACAGGTGTCTTGAGAAACCTCATCCATTTTTCCACCACCACCTTAACATTCATGTTTCCCCAAAACAGTGTCCAGTTAACCATTACTATTGCTCTTTCTTTAAACCAAATGCTGCGTGTTTAGATATTGTTTGTACTTAATGCAGTAACATTCAGACAATTTTAGTGTGACTTAAGTGTACAAATGCTTTCAGGATCACTAAGCAGATATTCTCCGCTGTGTTGTGGTATCCTCTTGCATCTACTGTCAGCTCTTTGCCTCTAACCGTGACTCGTTCACCCATCAGCAATTGCTCTAACATGTTCCTCGTCTCCAGGGCCAAGCTGAGACAAAGCAATCTGCAGTGACTCTCTCTGGACTGCCAATTTTCTCCTAACCCCACAACCTCAAATGATGTCTTAATGTACTTGCACTCAAACTACACGGAGTGTGATGTATGCAAACACACCCCCACACACACTCCTATATAGACATGATCTGTGCACAAAAGCTCTTCCATATTCCATGTCACTGCCTTTCCCTTTTGTTTGCCTGTCTTCACAGAGACGTGTTCATTCAGAAAGGACCTTTGTTTTCTCTGTTGTCTTCTGGAAATCCAGAGTAGCAATTTGTTCATCTCACTCTTTTCTTGTTTTCTGCTAGTGTGCGTTTTTGCAGCGAGCGTTTTTCCGTTTTACCCCATAAATCTCTTTTGTCTAACAAGATTAAATGATTTTGAAAGCAAAAAAAAGAAACGTAGGATAATTTAAGTCAGAATATGAGCTGCTGAAGTTCGTAACACAGCTGAAGGCTTTGTGCTAGTACTGAAACTGGGCAATATTTAGTGCTACTATATATTTAGGTAACTTGGTAAATATATAGGTTTCAATGCTGTTATGATGATAGTAATGTTATGTGACGACAGTGTAGAAAGCTTAAAATGCTGATCACTGCATACTGCAGTACATACTATTTTTGTAGTATATGTATACTATATACCATGAAATATACAGGGTGCAATATGTTAGTATATTGTAAACGCAGAGCATGGCGCTAGCAACTTGAAGATCATGGGTTTAAGTCCCAATTCATATGCAAATTCCCAGCTAACAATTTTAACAAGTTTCTCTAACATTTCCATTAAGTTGCAAAAACATTTAAAATGTTGTTTTGAATGTTCTAGGAACGTTAAAACGTCCAGTTCTTTAAAAGTATTAACATTATTGCTTGGTTATAAGAACATTGTTCAAACATTTTTAATGTAACATTTTTAAAACATTCCACTAACATAATATTTTTGATACACAATATATTTTTGTACTTATGTAACAAAAAAGTGTTCTACTAACAAACTGGCAGAACATTTTAGAACTTAGTCAATGTTCTTTGTTAGCTGGGCTAATGTATTTCTAAAGTGACTTTGAATTAAAGTGTTTGCTTGGATGTGATTTTTCTTTCTGTTGGGTAGCCATTGACATGCTCTTTGGTCTCAGAAGCTGCAGGCCACATGTTTGCTGTGTGTGCAGTTGTTACACCTGTGCAGCATTTGAATAATGAAGTGCATGGATAACGGCTAAATGCATTCTTAACTGTCTGCAGATACGCATATCACTGCATCTTATTCCCGCATTGTTTCTGTTGAGCATTATGATTAAAATGGCGTAATGGCTCCATTGGAGCCCATTGGTTTCTCAGCAGTGGGTTTTATAGATCTGTGAACTCCTGGCAAACGGTAATGCCCGTCTGACAGTGTGATGGACGGGTGGGTGTCGTTGCCGTATGGTTTAACAGCCGAAAGAGGCGACTATCATTTTGTTGAACGAGCTCTCTGCGTCTCTGATGAGATGAGATTGAGAAACCCAGGGAGAGAGAAAGAGAAATTTTAGAGGAACTTATTGACAAAGGGAATAACATCATTTAATCAAGTTAGGTGGCATTTGTTTACCTAGCTCACTCTCTGAGGCCGGTTAAACGAAGTGTATTAGTGTATTAAATGAAGAAACGATCATATCTCAGCGGAGGAAAAAAATATGCCACCGTACATTTGAAACCAGCATCAAAGTTTATCAGCTTGGCATGAAATCGCTGGGAATACACCGGTGGATTAGTTAGTATGGCTTGAGTTTTTGATAGGCTATTGGTTGTCATTTACTGTGCAATTTTATTGGTGTTAAAATACTTTCTCTTGTCCCAGTTTAATATTCAAAGCCATTTGTAGGTTTATTTCTGCCAAAAGTATGAACGCTATGACACTTTCAACCCTGTTTAGTTAGTTTTCAATAACCTGAGTAGCTTCACACATCAGAAGTGACTTGGCTAGTGATTTTTAGTGTTTTTCTGGCTAATGGAGACCTGGTTAAATCTGAAAGATTTGAGGATATTCAGATTAGCTTACTTGCATACTGTACTATTCCCACTATTTGTGCTGTATGGTGTCTATAGTGTATGTATATTATGGACCCTATGCATAATACCACCATGACCTGCTAAATTTGATGAACAGTAGAGTGTCCCATAATTCATTGTGTAGTACTTAAACCTCCATTTCTACTGTTATGAGTTGAGTGTATTTTAATATCTCTTACTGTCTGGTTATTTGATTGTACAAATCTTAACACATTTTTACACTAAAGTGAATAACACTAAAGATAACACACCATATATTGTACTGTATTCAGTAAGTAATGAGGTTGCGTTCAATCCAAACTTCATAACATAACAGCCCATTTTTGATGCCTTTTTTATGTTTGGTTCACTTTTAACTTGGCAAAAAGGCATTAAAGCTAATATTTTACGGCCTCTTATCATTAGCAATTTATTGATTTTTGCGAGACATTATGGTTTGTTTCGGGAACATGTAAAACAGCCACTTTCATGCTCACGCTGATGAGTAAATGACATACATTTAACAAGATTTGATACTCAAATAAAAATTACACAGTGTCTGGAGTCCTACAGTGACCAACAAAGTCACGCTGCCATGGAAACATCAGCTGTCTTCCAGTCAGCAAGCTTAATAATAACTGTAAGAGGCAACATCACATCAGTGCAGGTGAGCATGAATTTTTTAATCATTAATGACACTGATTAAAGGCAAAATGAAACTGTATTCTGATCTCCACTCAGCTTGTGTATTCTGCCCAATATAACAGGCTCTTTATAAGATACAGTGTAGGCGGGACTTGATTTTATCCTTTGAGAAATTATTGGATTTTAAAAAGTGGGCGTTGCCTTACTGTATGTTGATGTTTTTGGGTTTGTGATGTTTTTATAAAAGACATTTTATATGTGCACAAAAAGGCAGAATTAACATTAAAAATGTGTTTTGATTTATTGAAGACATTAACATATTGATGTCGTGGAAAAACAATGACCCCAAATTGTATCTGGACACTTACAGTGAGTTTAAAAATGTAACAAAATGTTAATGTATTACTGTTAGTCACAGAAAGATAGCACTCTTCACAAATAAGATATTTCACTGAAAGTTTGTTGGGGCTGAAACATTACATACACTGTTCAAAATGACAAACACTTTCTAGTTGTCAAACACCTAGTGGACCATCTCTGTAGTTAATGTGATGAAAAACACCTGCGTTTACTGTGCTAAAGTATCTGCTTAAACTGATATCATACATCCATTTAAAATCACTATGACACCAGTGGCTTTAAACTCGATAAAACTAGAGTAGTTAGCTCATGAGAAAAGGTCCGGCATCACTTATTTGCAGATGGCACTTGATTTTGTTTGCTAAACGTTCAGACATTTTTAATGTGGTCTAAATGTCCGAATACTTTTAAGGGCCTCTGTATGTGTGATGTGTTTCACAGCATGTCGGAAACTTAACATTTTCATGTCTTGCATAATTTAAAGCTTTCTGGCTATAGACTCAGTCATTAGAATCAGATATGCTGCGGTCGGTACGCATGAGTGACCTGCTGTAGCTCCAAATGGCCTCATGTTCAAAGGTCTGCGGTGGTGACCAAAGCTGAAATGATTTCACCCCCGTGACAGTCGTGGTTGGAATGACAGGAAAGTGGGATAGAGAAAGTTTAGCCCTCTGTTACTGTACGAGAGAATGGCAGAACCAATAATGAGTCCAAATGTTTACAATGACGTTCTCAGGGGACAGCCTGCACTAAATAAATTCATACGTTTGAAAGACGCGTCTGCAATAGACCGCTCGTGATTTACAAAACTGAATTTTAAAACATGGACCCATATGTTGATGTTCCTTAATGCAGGAAGTTTAAAGAAGCAGGATTTGTTTGAAGAGAAAGGCATGGTAATCTGAGAATGAAGGACTCAGTTTGTCGAGCTGCGTGGAATGAGCGAGCGTGCACCGCCTTCAGAAAACTCAAAGTACGCCACCGATTGTGAGTTCTGTACAGCTGAGTTAATTAGCGATCTGCCCATTACAGTGACCGATGAAGAAAATTATTCTGTGTCAGATTACACCGTCTCATTCATAAAAAAATGTAAAATATGTCTTGAGTGGAATTGTTTTCACTTCATTTTTTAAACGTTTCAGTACATGTACAGCGTTGCACTGTTTTGTTTAACAAGATTTTGCGTTGTTCTCATGTGCTGTGCATGGCACAGTTAAATTCACAGCCGACCCAATAAAATGTTCAAACCAAAGAATCTACTGTGGCTCTGGGAAATAAAATTTTCAATTTGCACAACCATCAGAGGGCTGTTTCAAGCAGTGCCTGTACCCCTTCTGAGACATTAGGTGATGTTTTTCCAAGCAGATCTTTGAAATTACGATCGTTTTGGTATTAGATTTAGAAGAGTAGAAAAAAGGAATAAATCCTCTGATGTTACAGTTAAACTGTAACAAGACAATGAAGTGATTTTCAGCTTTATAAACTTCATTTAGTTTTTATTATGCGTTTACATCAAAGGTCTGTCTACACTGTTTTACCCGGAATGAAAAGAAGTGCTTTAAAGGCCCTTATTATTGTATGTTTCAGGTCCTCCCCCAGCTGTCCGTTTCAGTAGGAAATCATCTTTGGTTAATTGAGACCCCTGCTATTGAAATTCTAACTGGATGGTTCTCTGACAGTGTTTTGAGGCTGTAGTACAGTAGTTGATGGTGTGTCCATCATTTATATATCTTCTGTGGAAAGCACAGGACTATGAAATGTTCATCCAATCACTGCATTTGCTCTGAATGTCCTTCTTGACGGTCAAATTATGCGTGTGTTCATGTGTTTTGTAGGAGGTGTGGCTTTGGAGATCGCTCTGAAGGGTGGGATCTTAGCTTATGCTAACTACTGCTAACCTCCCCGAAATTGTCCATCCTACTTTTAAGGTACATTGCTCACATTTGTCAACCTCATAAAATGCTTACAGATTCCCTTTTAAAAAAAAATTCCCTGAAATGAACTGTCATTATTTACTCTTTATCTTGTCCCATTTTAGTTTGTATTTTCTTTCTTTTGGGAAACACAAAAGATGTTGAGAAGATCTGAACACAAGATTTGACCTTTGACTTCAGATGACATTCTGTTTAACATCTTTGTGTTCACAGACAAAAGTGAATCTGGAATGGTTGTAGTTTTGGGGTGAATGATCCATTTAAGGTTAGTTTCACAGTTCTTTGACTAATGAACTAGATCAATCAAATCAATATCAGTTATCAGTTTGCATGACATAATCTTTTACAGAACAGTCATCAAGCTATCAATCTCATAGCCTGACTTGAGCATTTTAATTAGACCTCATTCATTCATTCATGTATTCTTGAGTCAAACATCTTGACGTGAGTGCACTTCTGGGTTTGCTTTCTAGTCTGCTGAGGGACATAATTCCAATAAATTCCAAAAAAAAAACTGCTTGATCATTTTTCTTAAAATATCTTCAGTTTTAGGGTTAAGTGGTTGAGCGGTTAAATACAGTCATGTATACAAAGTAATGCATCATAAAAGTGTGTGTGCAAGATGTGAAATATTAGTATTAAATATTACTGTTGTAGCTGATTAATTTAATTAATGTTTAATTGCGGCACATTTGGCAATTCTGTAACCCATTTTTGCATTTAATTTTGACAGTAAATGTTTAGTTCTAAAACCCAAATAACGTATCATGTCCCAAACTCATATAAGATTAAAAAGTAACCTTGTATAAAATTTAGTTTATCATCAAGTTTATGATCATCTTCTGAAGATTAATCTCCTCTTTTACCAACAAATGTTTGGAAGGAAATATTTCATTATTTAGACTTTGAGGCCCTTGACAAATGCGCCTTTTCTCCGAGTACTTGTATTGTTTTATTTTAAAGCTTGATCCACGAAAACGTGTGAAGATCAGTGAACAGTCGCCACATCTCCTGAAAGCCGTCCTCAAAATCACTCTAAATTCTGTCCTCGCAACATGGCGGAAAACGCTGTTTAAAAAAAAACAACATCTATTAGTCTAGTAATTGCACTGTGATTAGCAGATGTGAGTGGTTGGCATGGAACAGGCTTTCCTGGAGTTTGGAAGACGTCTAGCTACTGCTGCTCCCTGATACAATACAGCGGCAGAGACGGCCATACATCCTTCATGTCTTCCTCCGTCTCTACACCCACCCCCCTGGGCCTCCTCTTCCATCCATCCATTCGCCTCCTCTCTCCTCTCTCCTCTCTTCTGCCTGTCTGGATCTCACCCAGCTGGCTTCATTAGACTCCTCACCAGCCCAGATCTGCCGGTTTTGTCTGTTGCACATTTTTTGACTGTTTTATCTTAAGCGCTGTCCATCCTGGAAGCTCATAAATATTTCCCTGGCATTTCTGCATCTGCTCAAACTGGCTGCTAATGAAACAATTCGTGTGGCCATTGTACATTTGTTTTTTAATTAATCTTTGTGTCTTGCGTTTATTTTTTTCTCGGAGGCCCGGCATTGTGATCATTTGGAAACGCACGGGGTGGAAAAAGCAGGAATTGGGGTGCTTTTCCTGGGATAGGATTTATAAACCCTATCTGCGTTTGCTTTCGTTTCTTTCCTTGTGTTGGATTTGACACAAATGCTGAGATGATGGATTATTTCAAAGTAATATTGCTCATAAACAAACAACAGATTAGTCTGTGGTAAAAAGAATCACTCCTGTTATGCAAAAGCCTTTGAACTCTTTGAAAAACGAATATGTTTGTGTCATAATTTAAGGATGTATTTCTATAAAAGTGTATAAAAGACTTTGGGAAATATGCTCTGGTCAAGATCTGGCGATTAAACCACTTATAACTCCATTATTTACACCATTGACAGGATGGAAATAAAGAGCTAAAGTTATCTTGCATGAGTTAATTCTGATGTTCTTCTAACCTTCTGACGTTTTGATATTAACACACAAATTTCTTTTTATCCAACAGGAAGGAACGTTTAAGAGTGAGTACCTCAAAACATTACAGAATGAATACAGTTCAATTGCCAAACTAGTTACAAATGAATTATGTTAAAATGTTTAGTTGTTATTGTAATAAAAAACTATTATGGTCTCATATGATCTAATATGATATCAAAAATCTTAGGCCACCAAATCAAAGTTTGATAAAACAATGATGAAAAATGATCATCCATATTTATTTTACAGTCTCCTCTTTACTAAGATTCAAACTGAAAATACAGGAAACATGTACTCAAAAAAAATGTCTTCTTCAGGCAGAAGTCAGTATTTATTGTGATCTCTGCTGGAGCAAGACTCCTACTATTGCTCAAGTGTAAGGGGAGGTCAAATACATATTTGCTTTTTATTTTTTTAATACTGCATACAAATTTCCTGTATTTACTGATTGTAAATAAAGAAATCAAGAAATAAATAAGTTTGTCATTATACTATTATACCATGCTATGTGTCTATAGAATAGAATAGAATAGAATAGAAAACAAAGTAGTCATGTCTCCCTCTAGTTCTTAACCAGTAGGGCTTTATGGGTACAGATTAGAATGGTGGGCTGGTTGCCGTGGCACCTGACAGTTATGTTGCCTGTGTGTGTGTGTGTGTGTGTGTGTGTGTGTGTGTGTGTGTATGCGTGCGCAGAGAATGGCAGCCAGATGGTGGCGGCGGTCTCAGGAGGGGGGAACTGGGGCAGAGTTGCCACTGCTGGCATTCGTAGCCTCATCCTGACCTCCCTTTCTCTGAAAGTCTCGAACCGTGTGTCTGACAACACGCTCTGCGACCTAGGAAGGAAACCACATAGAATAGATAATGCGTCCATGCAAGAGATTTCACTGATAACATGCAACACGCATAAAGACTGAACAAAACCCCAGCGCAGAGTAACGCAATATTCTGTCATTTGTGGCGCATTTGCCAGAAGTGGCATGAAGCAAAACACTCTAGAAGTGTTGTTCTACATCTTCATTTGCTGGAGCACTAAAGCAGACGAGGTGATATAATAATGCGACACGCGCATGTAAGGTCTTCATGGACTGCAGCTAGGCCGGGCTTTGATTCCTGCATGAGCTTGCTTTGTGAAATGATCTAATTCGATGAGTTATTTATGCGGTGTCATTATTTATTTATTTGATTATTTTGTAAATTATTTATCTATTGAATTATTAATCCGTCCTCATGACAAGCCTTGAATTATGCATGACTTCATTTGAGATTATTGCATTCAGATACAGCATTGTTGCAGTGTGGATCGCGTTCGCACGTCACACGTGGAAATTAAATCTCCCTCCCGGGCCATTTTGTCTTCATTTAAAACAAAAGCTGAGACAGGTTGCTGCAAGTTATCAAAACACGAGGTGCCGCATTTATCTTAATGCGAGAGACATGCTCTGACCTCTGTCTGTGATTTCCACCTGATGTCCACAAATTCTCTTAGTGCTGTCTTTGTCTTGTAGCCTCATCCCAAAAATATCCCAGACTTGCTCTGAGCCCAGTCTTAACATCAGATGATGTGACTGACATATGATACAAATTCATGTCAAACCATGAAAACAATGTTTTGCTCTTTAGCATGTTAGCATCATAGATAGATAGACAGACAGACAGACAGATAGATCTTTATCTATATGATAGATCTTTACATCTTTATTTGCCAACCTGACATACTACGAACATTCAGTTGGCAGGTTTAACAGGTTAACAGTTTACATGCCCAAAAAAGGGACGACCAACAAGCAAAGCGTGGTTTTAAAACAAGTTTGAGATGTTTTATTGGACATGTTACATACAGTATTGTTACATCCCCCTTCACGCATCATTTCCTGTGCAAAAACAGAACTAAGATTGTAGTGGCGTTCAGGTGAAACCGCTTGTGTGCTACTTAACTGAAGATTTATCCAAATGTAGTGCGTCTTAAATTATGCCAACATTTGTGTCATTTGTATTGCTTTGCAATTAACCCTGAGAAACCCTTAACCATAATATTAAAACAGAAATGGTTAAAACCTGAAGCAAACAGCAATTAAACCAACCATATGGGGTTTATTTTGTGGGTTATGTTAAGGGCACGAGGGTACGAGAAATAAAGGTGACTCCTATTCCGATAACCCAGTTCTCGTCAACAAGTTACATTTGTTATAATACTGATATTTCTCTCGTCTTTTCTTAGCGTGCCACACTATCGATTAGCATTGTGGCAAATTGGATTAAATCAATGCTTTGGTTCTCCAAGGATTCTGGTCTTTTCCTGTTTGTGGAGCTGAAGCAGCGTGTTTACCGTCAGCGTACATCTGTCACTACTCGACGCTTAATTCAAAATCTCTGTGTCTGATTTGAAAGCACAGCTTCAGATCCTACATCAACACTTAGCGCTCTGTTTAAAACACGCGAGAGTTTTCCTTACCTATAAAAAGTGCAGAAAACAGTAAAGCAGAAGACGCATTGTTAAGCGCGCTCTGTCTTCTCACTCTCTCCGTAATGAAGCATTCATTATGATTATTTTATAGGCCTGAAGTTTTTAAAAACTACAAGAATGCATTACTCTGCATAATGAACAGCTGTTGTGGCAACAAGCACATACATTATGCATAAAAAATTATTTCAATTTTGATTGTAGATGCTGATTTATTGAGACAAGTCTAGCTTACTGCCATAATGGAGTTGGGATATGCTTCTGTTGTGTTATTTCCATAATTAATAACAGGAAGCGTGTTATATACATGCTTTGTATTTATATGTCGAATCGCACTTGAGCCATAATAAATACAGGGTTGCGTCTCAGCCTAAAATCGTAACGTGTTAATTATGCATCAAGCCACCACTACAAAATAATAAATATGTAATCTTTTATATTTCGTGCAAACCTCACGTTTCTTTTAAATGAATCCATGCCACCAAGAGAGACACAGCTAACAATCTTAGGTTGTAAGAACATTTTCCTAATGTTTACATTAACAAAAACATTAAAATGTTATTTTAAATAAGTTCTAGAAACGTTTAAGCTGTCCAGTTTTTTTTTACATTGTATTAAAGCTATTGCATTATTCAAACATTTTGTTCTGTAACAATTTTGTAAATGTTCCACTAACTACTCAAGAATAATGTTTTGATGTGATATGTAACAAAAATTATATATATAAAAATGTTCTACTAATGTTACAGCAAAAACGTATTTTGAGAACGTTAGCCAGCAGTCTGAGAACGTTCCCCTGTTAGCTGTGGTTTTTGATATAATATATAACATTAAAAAAGTTCTACTAACATTACAGCAAAAACATTTTATGAGCACTTTTAGAGAACGTTAGCCAACATTCTGAGAACGTTCCCTGTTAGCTGTGGACACTTCAAAGCTTTTTCGCTGCAACACGAGACGAGTTGCGCATGCAGAAATGTTTGAATATTCTTTTTGGCATCCAGCGCATGCAGCACACAAGCAGCAGAGGTGAGAGATGCGACGTTGCGACTCCACGCTGGGGGAAAGAACTTGACGTTTGTATGAAAGCTGTGAAATGAACTGGCAGAGGTTCGAACCGGCAGCTGACTGTCTGGAGGATTTTGTGTCGTGTAATTGCGCTAATATGATGTTTGCGATCCAACTGAAGGTTCTGGGAGCCGAACGAAGCAGAAGAAGGTGAAGAAACTTCAGCCCACGTCTCGATTCGGAGGTCCACGTGTGGTTTTCCACAGTTTATCGCCACACGGGATGGAACACAGTAGAATTAATGATTTGAAGACACGTCGTTGATAAATAATTTATTCTGGCCCTGAGGATGGTTAGAAGCAGAGTAAAAGACTAATAAATCATTTGTGGGGCTGCTAGTTGTCACTTTCGATTATTTCTGCTTTTGTGATAAACTGCTGCACCTGCCAGCTGCTGTTTTGAGCCAAAGCGTCCAAGTTTCCCTCACAAGTCACTCTTTCTTTAACCAGCACTTCCTTCCTGGTATCTGATCATTCACAGAGATGCAAAACAGCCATTGCTTGGTTTTTCCTGAGGGAGTTTTATTACAGCTAACTCATTTGAACCTTGACCCTCACGTTACATCACTGTAAAACCTTTGTGTCGTGCCTCAAACGTTTATTTTTGCTTTTCTCAAATGCCAAATCATACCTAAAATAAACAATTCATAAATATAATGTGAAATGGAATAATATTAGTACACATATGAAGATAAAAAATAAAAAGTGTATATGTTTTACAAAGAGGCAACAGTGAAGGGCTCACTTGGTGACGGTTGGGGAAAAACTAAAGATCTTGTTTAATATTAGAATAGTTTTAATTGTGTGTCATTTCCAAAATTAAATTTAAAAAATCCAAAGTTTATTTTCTTATAGTCCACAGAGCAAAAACTGTCCGTAGCTGAAGTGCTTACAAGTGTATGAGACAGGCTGATATTACCAGGCCTCAGTGTAACTCAGCGCTGTATGAAATTATATTCCCAGGAGAGCATTTCAAGTTTAAAGATGAAGTCTGGCATATGGGTACACTTAAAATGTATATGACCTAACTGGGGGTCTATTATCCCCACAGGACTCCAATATCCCTGATAGTCACTTGCACTTAATTGGGTTTTGTTTATAGGCAGGAAATGAAGGGGTTTTAGTGCTGTCTTTATTCCAGCTAAGTATGAAGACTTATGAAGAGGCCATCGGAGTGTGTGTACTTCTGCCCTGATTGTGAGGTAAACCTGTGAAATGAATTTAAATACAGCTGAGAGTAAATTTAAGATGCAATACTTACTTTTGCCTCTCTATCGCCATCTCTGTTTGAAACATAAAATTACACGTTACTTAATGTACTTTTCTTTATGTGTGTTAAGGCCAAATCAAGTTGAACTGACATTTCCCAGAAAATCTGACCAGACCTCTCAAATTTGTAAATCAGTATTAAAAGATAACTGTTGTCAATTTGCTAAAGTAGGGAGACAGTTTTGAAACTGGTCTGTTATTAACTTAAATTTTCCTAATAATTGTTTTTACCATAAAAAGTTACAAAGTGCAGAACAAACACAAAGATTTTTTAAGCTTTTTATTTCTGTAAAATGTGTGCAGATTTAGTTTGGGCCTGATTTTGAATCATGTACAAAAATCTATTTATGTTTACAAACCTACCTTTTATTAATCAGTTTTATGGTGTCTGACACTTAGTGACACAGCTGTTATAATAATTTCTTTCTCTGTGATTTGACACGTAGGTTCTGGGTTCGAGTCCCATCTAACGCCTGGACCGAGACACAAAACGCACCGTAAGTCTGTATAATTTGTATAAATGAATTTTGTAAATGTAAATGTTTTGCTTTAGTTTCTCACATGTCTTGAATAATTATTTGCATAAACAACGTCTTAGTTACTTTTCTTCCCTAGCGATTCACGGCGATAGCGAATCCTCGAACGCCATCAAACCCAGAGAGACATCTTCCTCGGGGAGCGTCTGAGCACGTGATGGGGAATCTTACCCTCCGCGTTTCAAAAGAAAGTGATTCAAATGTTAATTAACTGTTACTTATAGCCGACGACCTCGAGCGCATTTGCCACCTGTGCCGGAATGAAGCGAAATGGCCCTTGAAGCTTGGAAGTGTTGAGCAAACAGTCGTCTGCACAAGGTGCAATCACTGCACGTAGAGCCCGGCGTGCCACCGGCGCAAAAAAACCTGCGTCTGCTGCGCGTGGAATCTTATTAGGTAATGACAGAGTAGGTGGTAATCAAGTTGAGATTGTGTCTTTCTCGGAAAGAGGACAAAAGGAAGCACTGGAATCGAGGAGCTCATTCGGAGGGATGAGATGAACGCAAAACCGAATTGAAAGCTAAAAAATTTCCAGGACGCGCACACGCGCGCGGATCTCTCTCAGAAACGGCCCTCGTCTCAACTCCCATTCTTCAGCCCCCTGAATTAGTTCCTTCAAAACCTGTTAGGGGTTGAAAGAAAATAATAGGTTGTGAATTGTCTTCTCTCTGAACTGATTAAGTCAATGCTTATAATCATAGCTTCTTAAAAAACGTGTCTAGTGTCAACCCATCTCGCCCTTTTTTTATGAACGTATAAATTACACTGATTAACACTGTTGAGCAGTGGTACGTATTTTCACTTTTATTTCAATACAACAGATTGCATATTGTAGCAATGTGAAAATATGTTACGAGGTGTAAAAATGTCTTTTTAATTCTGTGCGGCAACAACACGTTGCCATTGTTAACATTCAGAGACGTGTCAGGACGGCCGTATTTTGTCACACATTGAAATGAAAGCAGCGATGGTGTGCTTGGCAAGCAGCCCATCAGTGTTTACTGCGCTACGAGAACTGTCTTTGTGGGTTTTGTTTTTCGACGCTTTGCTTTGTTTTAGGGCCGTTTTCGTTCCAAACAAAAACTTTCTGAGTTTACCTGATGCCAGAACTAGTACCCTGCTGAAATCAACAGCTTAAGTTGCAACTGGTGAACGTAATCAACCTGTTCACCAGAAAACTAATGGTGGTCAACCAGCATGGTCTTTCTGGTAAGACTTATTACATATGTAATGTTACGTATGTACAGTATATATTTCTCAGGACATGTTTTCTGTAGCTTGAATGCCTTGTAAGTTGCTTTGAATAAAAGTGTATGTATAAATGTAAATATTATAACAATTAATACAATTAAACAATTAATAATCCTGTTCTAATGTTCATTTCCACATGGCTCCTAATATAGTGTGTGTTTCTTTCTTGAGCATCAGTGAATGTTTAGTGTTTTGTAATGGTTGTGGGTGAGTCCCTCAATAGTCCTCAGTAGTGAAAGATCACACAGCCACTTCAGAAAACCTCAAATGTTCAGAAGATGCTGGAAAACCAAAGAACCTGCAGAACCTGGAGGATTATTCTGAAGAACTGAAGATCTTCACCTATTCATGCACAACTATCACAAAACAAACACTCACTGATCACTGACAACACACAGTATTTGTGTTTATACTTTTAAACTGACTAATTTAAGTAAATTTGGTTATTATTTGATTCTATATAGATATGTGTTATGTGCAAAAGCTTTTTCAGGACCGTTGTAAACAAAAATCAAATAAAAACAGTATTATCTGTCTTTTTCCTGCAGATTTCACAAGACGCATGCTTACAGAAGTTCCTATGAAACGGCACTGCAGCTAATGCGGCATGCACACATGCAGGACGATGCAGGAAAACGGCAGCGGTGTGTGAGGTTAAGCACAAGCGCAGGCAGGGCGCAGTGGAAGTTGTGCAGTGGTGGAGCTGCATTAATTGGAGGTGTCGTGGCCTTCACCGCAGGTTTCTCACTTCACTTCCTTCCTAATGTAAATTAGAGGCTACACAAGTTATCCATTTGAGATATCGAGCCGGTATAGAGTTAAAGCTGTGCACTTACTCTCCGCAGACGTCCTGGGACCACGCTTCGTCTGTCTGTCACCTGCATTACTGCACGCAGCCACTCGCTGCAGGTGCCATCAAATATTAAACGCCAGCCTCCTTAACTGACCAAACCCAACTGGTCACTCAGGCCTTGAGGCAAGACAAAGAGTTTTCTTTTTAATTTTATTTCATTTTCAACAAAATAAACAAATTTGCAGTCAGAAATGGGTCACTGCAAGTTAAAGCTGCAATCCATAACTTTTGCCTCTGTACCGCCATCTGTGTTTGAAATATAAAATTGCAGGTTACTTTACATACTTGTGATAAATGTGTTAAAGTCAAATCAAGGCAAACCGACATTTCCCAGGAAATCAGACCCGACAACTCAGATTTTAAATCACTGTATGATTAAAGTTATGAATCGGGGTAAGGTGACTGTTTTATACACTTGCTCAAAAACTGATTTTTGTTATTAAAAAGTTATGGATTACAGCTTTAAAAAGAGCAGCTTCTCAGACCAGCACAAACTTACATTTTTGTCCACGTTTGTTTATTGTAGTTAGTGTCGTTTATTCTGCGTCTGTTATTCTGTTACTCATTATAAACAAACATAAGCTGGTCTTTTCACCAGCATTTTAGGATTGTGTAAATAGCTAAAATTTCAAGGTAAAAAGTTTTACAACTTACAGCTCTGACAGCAGATGTCACCGGAAGGAGGCGCACATCGCTGTAAGAGGAAACATTTGTGAGGCACCTCCGACGTGGAAAACGCTTAATGCTACATTTAGTCTGGAGTTTTTCCGTTTTATTTATGCTGTTTTAGTTTATGTTATGTTTTAGTTTATGTTTTAGCGCTTTTAAACGTTATCTTATCTCACATGCTCTCATCATGAGAGCAGCCATCTGCCCTCTGGCCTGTGGTAAACTCTGTTCTGTGATCATGCACACAACAGCGCCCCCATCGGCGTCGACGGGGACGATGCTGTCAGTGAGGGACGTCTGTGTGACGCGAGCTGGGAGTCCGGGAGCCTCCATACATGTGAGCATCACTTCTGCTCGGTGACACTGGCTTAATCTGATAACGGATGGGGACAGGTTGCGGTTCCCTGTACCTGGCACATACTCCCAACCTGCATGCGTGGATTTCCTCGGATAAGGCCCGTCTTGGCAACCGCTGGGATCCTCTGGAGAATAGTTATAGGGTGATTAATCATTGTTTAGGCGCGCTATGTGTGGGAAGAATAGGAGAGCAGCGTTTCGCACCTCAGAGGCAATTAATCCCGGTGATCTCCGCCAGGTTTGTCTTGTAGATAAGTCGGGGTACAAAACTGTTCCTAATTTATCAACCCACTCATGCCATCCGGCATAAAACACACAATTTATTTCCAATCATTTATAGTCAAATTTTAAAAAGAGTGACTTTGCCACATCCAAGTGTGCCTTATATTAGCTTCGTATAAACTAAGTACCCGAGATTACAATGGGAATCTTGTTTTATTGTGCACATCTGGTCGAGTCACAATGCATTTTCTCATTTGCGAGCTACATTTTTGAGCGAATGTGGCATAAATCATTTTACTAATAAGAAACATAAGTGACGTGCAGCCATCTCCCCTCTCAGAACAAAGAAACAACATATGGCCTAAAAATCACCCCGTGCTATTATTGCCAGGGTATATAACCTATGCTAGGCTTCTTGGCACTTCCTTTTCCGATCATATTGAGAGCGATAACGTCGGCGCTCCGCTGGCGACTTCTCGGAGCGAGCGTCTGCGATTCGAGAGTACACTTGATATAATCACGTTTCTCATTTGCTACCGTGTCAAAGACGAAATTCTCCTTGACTCTCGATTAAACACCACATAAAACATATCACCACTTAAACGCAGTCAATACGACCATTATAAGATCACAAAGCCTGTTCTTCCAGTGCATCATAAATGCATCAACCCCGGCAACACTCTCCGAACGATATAGTGATGGATGGAGCAAAAAAGACAAGATGAATTTCTTTATTATGTGTATGTTCATTCCAGGATTCAGCTCGTGGATTCCAAATCATATTTGCCTCCTAAAATAAAGCGGGGAGGGGGTTAGGTACGCGTGCCAATAATAGTAAAATGCTTCTAGTTTTAATTGCATCATTACGTCCCCAATATCAGCAGCTCGCCTGCCAATATCAATATTGCCAAGGCATGGGTGGAATATAGATGGCCCAGGGTGAGCGTGGGTATACACAGAGAGGCCAGGCTGCCAGCTTCATCTCTTCTGCCCGCTGAGAAGGAAGAAAGGAGGTAGGCCGGAGATCATATCGTCTTTCTATTGTCCCTCTGTATTCCCATAATTACTGATGGATCTTGTTTGGATTTTGATGGCAGTCTTGGATATGCAGTTGCAACACATAGGAACGGATGGGCCCGGTGGGAAACATCGTATTACTGCTGTGCATGTGTGAGTGCCTGAAAGGGAAACGGAAAGAACAATTGTGAAAAGAAAAAGAAAGAAGAGCAATAGAGATGTTTGTCTTGATGCGGCCCAGACAAAGGGAACATGACAACGCAAATTTCAAGCTATCAGGGGCGTTCTAGCAAAGTTATCAAAACCATTAGAAAACTTTTTCATGTTATATATCATATATATCCAAAGTGTTAGTTGTTAGTGGAATGTTTTAAAAGTGTTACAGAATTTTAAAAAGTTGAATAATGTTCTTGTAACCAAGCTAATGTTTAAGACAACGTTTATAAAACTGGACATTTTGAACGTTCCTAGAACATTCAAAATAACATTTGTGATGTTTTTGTTACTTAAAGGAAATGTTTCTGGGTTAGTTGGGTTGGTGGTGTGCTCATAAGGTTTGTCCTCCATCATCTTCTGAAAGCTCGTGTTCATTAGCAACTGTACAGTATAACAGATCTGAGATTGTGACAGGTGCATCATGGGATTGCATGAGGTCCACCTTGGAAAATGTTTGATCTTCTGATCTTCATGACCTATTAGAGATCTTCAGAGCACATTACAATTTACTTTAATGCTTTTGCACTGTTTGCTCCAAATGAGCTCAGATTTATTTCTTATCTTCACTCATTTCTTCTATTGATGAAATTGTCAAAAAGTCCAAAAATAAAAGGCGCTCGTGACATGATTCTTCAGCGCTGAACGCTGCTGGTAGATTGACTTGTTTAACTTCTTTGTTCTTTTATGCGGTAATAGAGGCTCCGGAACGGTCTGTCACTCTTAATTAAAACGTTGTTTACATATTAATTCCATTTTAAACACAGTCATATAGTTTTGATGATAACAGATGGCACTGTAAGGGAAGGGTTAGTGCGCAAAAAGACTGAATGATTTATTAAGATTTACTTTATTAGTGAGGCCCAGACACTCACCGCATCGTTGTGGCCAACCGCAACATACCCAGATTAAGACAATTTCCATCCCTATTGTTTCTCAGTGAGGTGGGGCTCACGCACGCATTTCGCACACAGCATCTGGATAAAATGCTCTTGGATGAATCTCGTATGAAGTGTTTTTCTCACTCGAGTTATAAAGGAAAGGGGTCAGTGGTATTGTGATTGAATGTTTACCACGGCAAAATGATTTCCAAGCATGGGTAGTTAAGTTGGCGTGTTGCATTGTTCATTTTAAAGCATTGATTTATGTTTATGTTTGCGAGGTTCCAGCAGAGGAAATATTTGCACAAAAGCACCTTGCTGTCTTTGTCTGTTTCTTATCTTTCCCCCAATTTGTTTGATTGGTTGTCATTTTACCTCTGTGTTCCATTGTTCAGCTTTGAGATAACAAGCCGGGGTCTCGTGGAAATGCTGTTTAGGCTCATATTCTTTGACATTTTGAGGGAGAATAAGGGATTTTATCGTTAAGTGAGATCTGATAAACATCATTGACCTCAATAGCTCTGAGACGAGAGGCCACATCTCAGGTAAGAAGACATGAAGAGATTCTGAGTGACAGCAGTATTATTTTTTCGCTGCTCAAATCCTTCCACGTACATCAGCAGTCTGCAGTCCACACAAACATATATAAATACACACATGTATATATTGTATATTTATTTATAAATATACACATTATACAATCTCTCACTATGTATATAATATAAGAAAGAGAGAGAGAAAGAGATTTATATTGATTATGAAATGTATATATAAAACTATGACGGGAATTGGATGTGCGTAAGAGGTTTGAATATTAGCCTCATTTTTTCTTTTATTAACTTGGGTAACAGTGTTATGCTTGAAAACGACTAATGCTGTCAACACTACAATTTGTGATAAAGGACAAAATTGTTGTTCTTGTTTTTATTGACTTTGCTATCACTTGTCTTCTGTCCATGAGGTGGCCCAAATGATGTTAACTTTTTGGATGTCACAATTTCAGGACTGTAACGTTTATTCGTGATGGGGGAAATCATGCAGTAACATTTGATGTGTTTACCTACTTTTCATGCAAGGTTAAGTTTATGTTATATTATAGCTTATCTAACATGTCCAATAGCTCTTACCACAGAAAAGTTGCGATTTGTGCTTCTAATAGTAAATAATACAAATTTCATTTCCTACTAAAGTAACACTTTCTTGTGAGCAAGTTTATTTGTGTGCAGGACTGGGCTGTGCGAATCCTTGCTTGTTTTCAGTGTTGTTGTTGTGTCTCTGGGTGATGGTATATGATAGATGGAGTGAATCCAGGACATCTCCATCGACAGCTGTTGATTGCTATGAAAATCGAGAAAAGCTTCCAGAGCGGAACAATGCGCTCATTGCTCTTGCGTTTCAGTCGCCAACTGAGCCCTGCAGTGGGGGCATTTCATGAATTTCAACCACAGGCACGAACATGAACCAGCAGAGAGCAGGACACATGAAGAAGAAAGACAAAACACAGACTGTTCCCTGACGTTTCCATTCTGTAAGCAAAACGTTACAAAATGTTACTTTGAATGTTCTCAAAAATCTAGTTTTTTAAACATTTACATTTATTCATTTGGCAGACGCTTTTATCCAAAGTGACCTACAGTGAATTCAATGTATACATTTTTATCAGTACTCGTGTTCCCTGGGTTCGAACCCACAACCTTTGCGCTGCTAACGCAATGCTCTGCCAGTTGAGCTACAGGAACACCTATAGTATTAACGTTCTTGCTTGTTGAGAATGTTAGTCAAACTGATGTTTTAAAAAGCCAACGTTTACCAATGTTACAGCAAGAACGTTTTTAATGCCTTGAGAGAACTTTTAGAGAACGTTAGCCAAGGTTCTAAGAGCGTTCTCTGTTAGCTGGGCTAATGTTCACCAAAGTTTAACAATTATTTGACCCCACGTTCTGCACTCATCTAAAACCTAATTTTGTAGTTATTATTATGCATGTAGTTTTTGTGACCTGTTATATTTGAACATATTAAAGCTTTAAGTCACAACAGACAGTGACTTGTGTTTGGTGTTCCTGTAGTTCAGTGTGCAGAGCTTTGTGTTAGCAGCGCAAATGTTGTGGGTTCGATTTTCAGGTAACACACATGCTGATAAGAAATATTTGCATTTGTGAATACACAGTAAGTCACTTTGGATAAAAATACCTGCCAAATGCATAATGTAAAAGATGGTTGGAGAATTAGCAATTATGATACATTTACTGTATTTATGATGATTTGATTGTTATAAAATGGTACCACTGATATACAGGCATCAATTATAAATAGTTGATAATAATGATAATAATCAGAATAAACGAAATTATTCAGTATTCAATTTGACCGTAAGCTGTTTAGCAACGGCCCATTAATATAGAACGTGCAGTTACAGGTAAACATGGCTCAGCCAATTAGAATTCTTTGTTTTTTATAAATGGTGAGTGATACCTAAAAATACTGTCTTTCCTTTATATAGGTAAATGAATTTTAATCTGGTCTATGTTATTGTCAGCTGCCTGAATCTGGGCATTTCTCTGCATTTCTGCAGTGCAGCCTTGACACAATCGTAACCTCTTAATAAAGATCTTATTGGCTGAGCGTGTCAGAGGCATGTGGGTGTTTGCATGTGTGTGTACAGTATGTCGGGGAGTTGATCAAAGCAAATTAGCACCGTCTTAATACTTCCGCACTTTTAAACGGAGTCCGTACTTGTTTGCTGTTTTTTATGAATCCATTATGATTAGAAATTAGAGACAGTGGGGTTGGGAGAAAAAAACAGTGGATTGTTTTTAACAAAAATTAGCATTCTGTGAGAGATCTATCCCCAGGTTTAATTAAGGCAAATTCAGCATTCCAGTTCATCATTGGCTTTATGTAATGTTAAAAAACAAGTTCTGCTTATTGGCATCTGTTTATTTCTTATTAAAAAAGAAAACATTATACCGGGTGATTTGGCACCTTCTTAGTTTGTGCCTGGGCCTCATATTATGGGAATTCTTGGTTTGTGTGATGATTAAATGCTTAATAAAAAATTCATTGCTGTCGCCAACATCTGCATTGTAGCTCTAACGGCTCACTGGAGTGTGTGCGGCTTGTAAACTTTCCAAACGCGTTGTCGAGAACCCTGGAAAGTTCAGCGTAGAGTTTGCCTCGCTCATTACGAAGCTACTCCTGCGCCTGCGATTAGACAAAGAACATTTTTAATTGCTTTAAAATCGGAATGCATGATAAGAATGGATTAATTTGATTTTTCTGTTTCCACAAGTAGCAGATGGTTTATGTCTTAGGAATGCTCATGTTGTAAAATGAGATCCCCAGCTCGCCTCTGATTGGTCACTGTTAATGAAGCATGCTGTGCTGATTATTGATTTAGAAAATGAGGATGACACGAGGATTGTGAGTGTTTTGGTAATAAATTAAAAGGGAGGGTGTGTTTTTTTTAAATGACCAACAGGAACCTGACTTAAATAACGTTAAATATTTGATTTCCTGTTCAGGTGGTCTCTGGCCTGTCTACGTCATTTATTGTTTATTGCAAAAAATGAAAGAAAGATTTTGTATTTTTTCATAGACGCTGCTAACAAGCAGATGGTCGACTTGACTTATTTGTGTTTTGTGTTTCTGAATGACCAATCAGGTGCATGATGGGAAATTCAATGAGATGCTTGTCAGAGGAGAAACAATTCATTGGAGAGAGCCCACCAGAGCTGTGTGTGTGCTCTGCTTTGTTAAGATCTCTCTCTCTCTCTCTCTGCTCTCTACCCCCTCTCTCTCTATCTATCTTGTATTATTATTGGCTGTGGCAAGAGCAGCTGTTTCGGAGTGGCATCGCTCTCTGCATTAATAACTTTCCACTGCTGATTAGCACGCGGAAGTGCGGTCCAGTGATGGAGCTAATGTAGCCCTCCTGAGGGCTGTCTCTCTCTCCTGAGGGCTGTCTCTCTCTCCCGAGGTCTGTCTCTCTCTCCCGAGGTCTGTCTCTCTCTCCCAAGGGCTTTCTCTCTCTCCCGAGGTCTGTCTCTCTCTCCCAAGGGCTTTCTCTCTCTCCCGAGGGCTGTCACTCTCTCTCCTGAGATTTGAATGTCTGTGGGATGTCTTGCTCTAAGCCTGTTCCTGAACTTGTGAACCAGTTTCAGACCTGGCCTGCATTTCCACTGCTGTACGATGACATAATTTACAAACTGTTTGTAAACATGTTAACTTGTAAAGAAGTTAAAACTTTGTCTGGATTTTTAAGCATATTTTCACATTTATGCACTTGTCAGATGCTTTTATCCAAAGTGATTCACAACACGTGCAATGTATACAGTTCAAGCTCCAAAAAAACCAATAAAAACACATTTTATAATAAAAGTATTTGTGTGTTAGTAGTATCTTCTTGTGAGAAACAGGCCAAAATTTCAGTGATTTACTAATCATCTTTTATCCTGCATTGATTATTATGTCAGTAAGTTGATTTTAAGAACTGGATCAGTCCAAATTCATCATTTACACCAGCTGTTTGTACATCATTCACTGCCTCTGATTCCTCAATGCAGATATGATTCCAGACCTGGAAGTCATGCGGACCACTTTATAATGTTTGTATGGTGCTGTTTTGTTACTTCAGGTTTGGAATGATATCAGGGTGAGTCGTTGTCAGGTGATGTAATGCTTTAACATCCTAAATAATTGAATTCAACATCTTTATCAGAGCGTAACAGTAGGATGGCCTGAGGCCAACAGGAGAGAGTTTAGGCCAGTTGGCTGGACTCACACTTTTATCTCAGTGCTGCTTTCTCTCTATATTTTACATTAGTTGATCATATACATGTAATTTTGTGTCTTGCAAATGTTTGATTTTGTGTCATGTACTGAATGTTGTAGCTGTGTATTAAATACGTCACCGAGGTTCTATTATGTAGCTGGCTAACACAGATTAGGGTTTGTCGAAATGGCAAGAATGATTTATGATAGTTTAAGAATCATTCATTAGAAAAAAAAAAGTTAAAAATGATAAACAAATCTCTAATGTTTTGAACCATATGCTGTTGTTTATGGGACCCAAATGTGCCACTCAGTAATCATTTGAGTGTCAACCGAGAACATTAATAAAACTAATAAACAATCAATTGAGACGGCATGTTTACGGAGATGAAATAAATTAACAATTTGATCAAAACGTGAAAATATTTTAACGTTATTGCAAACTGATCGAAATTTATATTTTACACTCATCTGCAATTCTGGATTTAAAACCGTCCCTTTAAATGCGACTAATCGCTTATGCATGTTCTTATTTTCATATTTCCCTCAAGCACGTTAACAAAATAAGCTATATTCTTATGTTCCTGATCTCTGCATACATCGCATCTCCTGCGCTGTGAGTAAATAAGCGTCTTTTGAATATTTTGCCACCTGTTACTGTCCGCAGGCTAAGTTGTCACGGCGTGACACCGCTGCGGCAGGTCTTATTCCCCGCAGGATGCAGTAGAGCAGCGGCACTGTTGCAGGTGAGAGGCGGCTGGGGCCCCTTGTGGATTTTTTGCATCATTAACTATTTACGTGATGTCACTTCATGTTATTTACACTGGACTGATGGTAATGCTGTTCACAGGCTTTGAAGAGGCCAACATCACGTGTGTGGATCTTTAATGCTGTTGAGAAACACCACCTGCAGATGCTGGAAACCAATAAAATCAAGGAGCATCTCTGAAGTAAGTCTGCCTGGCCCCGTTTATACCAGAGATATACAGTCAACACACAACCAGCAGTTTCAGATTGCAAAAACAATTCCCTTACATTTCCAGAGTAACAGAAAATGTTATTTTAAAAGTTCCAGGAATGTGTAAAACATCCACATTGTATTAACGTTATTTCTTGGTTCTAAGAACATTGTTCAACCATTTTTAAATACTGTAACATTCCACTAACTACTTAAGAATGATGTTTTATATAACGTTAAAAAGGGTTCTACTAACATGACTGCAAGAGCTTTTTTGATTACTGTGAGAAAACTTTTAGAAAACATTCTAAGAACGTTTCCTGTTAGGTAGGTACATCAGTCTCATTATGAAAATATTGGTGTAGAGACTCGTCCTGCTTAACCTTAAAAATGTGCAATTCTTACCTCTGTTTAAAGAATTTATTCAAATACTGCATGTACTTTTATAATATAATTTTACTATTACATATACACATTTAAATATTTTATATTTATAGACCCTTAAAACAGCATGTAAAAACTAAATCTAACAGGCAAATAAATGTTCAGTGACAATACTTTAATCTTAAAATGACTATAAATAGTATATATGACTCATGCACTAGTCTTCAGCAAATCACCGGATTGGTGTGGGTGAGGACTCCAATATAAGTTCTTATGCATTAAAAAAGCTGCTGTTTTTGTCCACTAGTGACCTGATCAGCTGGGACACTGAGCTCTTCCAATAAAGTTTAACCCTAATATTGTTTGAAATACAGTGTGAACTGTTTAATGCCTGGACACACCTGCATTTACACACTCCACCTTTCGACATTCTAAAGAGGACGTGAGTTGATTTTGACACCAGCTCGTGGAAATTATCTTACCCCAAATACAAAAAAGGATGTCACACATTGTGTTATTAATAGTATCTCCCCCCCCACGTATTGCACATCTGTACTGAAATGAGATCTCAGCTGTTTTGGATGTGACATGCGAGCTGCACGTATGTGGTTATCTTGCATCTATTTTCAATGTGCATGTGCAGCGCGTTGCATACTGCAAACAGAGCCCTGTGTCTAATCAGGCAGCTGGTAAACACACACACACGCACGTGTGCTCTGTGTTAGCTGTATTATCATGGGTGCATTACTGAAGCATTAGTACAGCCTAACAGAAACACTTCTGCAGAAGTTTCATGCCATTTGGTCATCTTGTTTTTCTCAGCTGTTAGTAAAGGGCTCCGGGTGCACATCTATAATACGGGTTGCATTTTAAATGGGTCATATCATACATTTTTTATTATATAATTTTTCCCCCTTGAGATCCACTTATAATGTTAGTAAAGTATTTTTGCACCAATAACAGTCATAATTGTGTTTTTTGTGAGCATTTCCAGCCTCTCCTTTACTGTTAGAATTAATTCTGCAGGCTTTCCGTGCTATATATCTAATATTATAATAAATTACAGTCATTTTTTTGTACCAATTTTTATTCTTTTTGAAAGGCTACTTTTGAAAGTGTGAAATTGACACAGTTCTTGTTTTTGTTGTTTTTCAGAGTTCAGCATAGTTTAGTGAAGGACTTATGTCATGGAGCTCTCAGCCAATCAGCATCGCCATGACGTCACTTTCCTGTGGCTTCAGAACGATGAGTCACAAGATGATTGGATGAAAACAACTGGTCATCAAATCTTAGTGTCCATGTGTAAGGATGCCAGATTTCAGCTGTCTGTGAATCCTGCACCAGTCTGTACTAGTGAGCCACTGTGAAATAAGGTTGAATTCATTCAGTGTGACAGAATCATTGTGCAAGTGCCGATGATTTGCGTAATTTCACTGATTTCTAGAGTAATTTTTATTAATTGTGTTGCTATTTGTGGTAGTGACTGAGTTTCAGTGAACTGCAGTGACTAGCACAACTGAAGAGTCCAAATTACAATAACAGCAATAATTAACAACAAGACTTTCGCTTGAAATTATTCTAAACATTTATTTCATTTGTCATGTTTTAAGATTAACTGCGCCATTCATGGGCTGTGGAAACTTTTCTTGTTTAGTTATTAATTTTCATCCGGATTTTTTAGGCTGTGAAAATTTACTGAAATTTTGAATTTCAGAATTTACTGAAAAACAGAATTTACTGAAACTGAAAAAGATTTTTTTTGTTTGCGTCCTAGTTCACTCGATCAAAGCGTGTACGAAATAAACAAAGATTGGTCAGCGATGGTGCACTCACACAGAGTTTACTGTACTCTGCTGTGTCCCTGAGTAGCTCCTTGTGTTAGGAGCTATTTGAAATTTGGCAGCTCTTTTTTCATTGGCTGGCTGCAACATAAGTTTTAGGTATAAGGGCACACATTTGTTTTGTTAATGTTAATTTGTTAACATTTGTTTTGTTAATGTTATTGATTAATTATATTAGTCATTAGTTCCTAATAACTAACTCTTATAAATTAATTACATTTATTAAGATAATAGTTTTTATTAAAACAGCTTTAATAGTTTTTTAATAACATCTAGCACACAGAAGTATAGACTGCTTTTATCATTCCCTCCACTAAATGTTTAAACTTTAAAATAGATCTGTTTTTATTCTTCTATAAGATAGTGTAAATAACAACCACAGTGTTAATGAAGTTATATATTCTTCATTTTATATAATCAGGTATAGAAAATTGGCCTCATTTGAATGATAATTTGTAGTGAATAACCATGTGACTTATGGAATTGTGGGCAGGAGTTTTCTGTTTGGATTTTAAAGTCATCATCAAAGAGCTTAATGAGAAGCAGATAACGGCAGTGATTAAAACAGACGTAGCATAGAAATATTGTGATTTTGTACGTTGTCGAAGCCTTTCTTTCACATGCCGTCTCTTTTTAAAGGACTGTAACCTGAGGGGACGTTGTAATCATATTTAGATTCTTAATACATTGAGTCTGAGTTTCAGATTCTGAGTGGGAAAGATTAACAGGCATAAAAGAGAACTCGTATTACAATAGTGTTATGACAATTTGAAGCCCCATTATACGTAGATAAACTATCAGGGATCCTTTATCAGTGAGACATCAGCTCTTCAGGTTATGCTGATGTTAATCCAATTCACAACCAGGTCTGATTCTTAAGTCAGTTTTCTTTGCCACATTTAATCAAGTTCATTTGATACACATCATGCTTCGCTTTTATTTCATTTTCACACTTCACTAGAATGTTTCCACAGTCTGTAAGTTATTTTTGGAATGTTCCATGTATAGGGTAAAAATTATTGTAAATATTTCAACAGATGTCAGTGCTTAAACTTTGGAAAATTTTATGAGTTTAAACTAAATATATCATGAGCTGTTTTTATGTTCATTTATGTCACAATATGTATTTGAAGTGTTTCATGCTAGGCTGATTTCTGATTTATGTTTATCGTAAATGTCTAGGGGCGTGGTTTCTGGGGGTGGGTGGGGCCAATAATCAAACCTAGCTATTACAACCCCTATTCTCCAATATAACTACAATAATTAATGAAAACATATGTTTGCCACCCACCCCCGAGCACAAACCAAAATCTAATATTTCACACTACGGATAACATGTAATTTTGTCCCATTAACGCTTAAAAAAAGTACTAGAACTGTACAGTGGACCCTGTTTGTGGAAAGTGTCATTAACCTATGAAAATAAATTCTGGAAAACTCTGATGTTTGGTAACAGAAAGCACAGCGGCACATGATCACAGACTCGCTCCGGTTTAACACTCCTGCCGAGAGCTTTGATCGACAGCTCTGTCATCCGAATTCTTCAGCATGGCAAATGTTCTCAACCTAAACCCTGTTTTGTTTGCCATCATAATTTATTTAATCATATTTCACCATACCTTCCACCCTCCCCCATCCTCTCTTGCCACAGATACAGTTTCTCTGCGCAGTATCTTAAACGGAGGCAAAACGAGCGTTTTTGAGTCACATTAATCAAAGAAACATCCATTCTGCTGACATGAATTAAGACAGATTATTGGTCAATAATTCAAAACATTCTGAAGATGAACTGGACCCTGCAGACCACCTGATGCTACATTCAAGATCTGGTATGTAAATAAATAATAGCATCTTTTCAGTTGTGCTTTAATAACATAAAATATTTAGCTATTTGCATGATTGAATTTACTGGTAAATTACAGCTTCCCTGAAGATGCAGTGAGGGAAAAGGTGGCCCTTGTGTGTCAATGGGAAGCTGGCCAGACCAGGAACATCACACACACACACACACACCAGCCCCAGGTGACATCTGCCGGAATATTTTAAAGAGACAGTAACAGAATAACAGCTTTCTGAATCCTGTATTTGACCCTCTGTTTGCTTTTAAACATAGTAAATGAAACTGTGCATTATTCAGTGATAAATATTTCAAACAGCAGTTTACTATTTTTATTTCATCAGACCTAATTATATGCAGTTTAATTACAGGAGTCCTTTGTAAATAAACACAATTATGGTGTGTCTGTTGTTGTAAAAATGGTCTTACTTTTTGGCAGTCTGATCCTAAACTGAGAGTTGTTTGGTTATTGCGAAAAAGCCGGTGAAGTGCATTGTGGGATACAGTGCTCAACGCAGGGTACATACTTTGCACAGTATACACTATATACTGCAGAAACAGTACTGTGTAGTACAGTAGTATAGTGTTTTAAACAGAAGCAGGCCTCGACTCACAGGAAATGCGTAGTTTAGTGCTATACAAATAGTATCATGAGGTTCTAGGTAGGAAAGCACAAAACGAAATGAATCAATAAAACATCTGAAACTGAGATGCCACCCAAAACTGAATATCCTAAAAAAGTAAATCAGGAATCCATTTTAAAAATTTGACATTTAGGTAAATAATGAATTGAGCAGTCATCTAAATATATAATTATTATTTTTTTTCCTCTGTAGTTTTGTTATTTTTGGAACCGTGCTGAATGCATTGATATTTCTATCCAAAATCATTACACCGTAAACATTTTGGCATTCGTTCTCTTATTACAGCAATAGTAACTACAATGAGAAATGGAGCAATTAGAGAGGTTCACATGCATTATTTAGTCCTCATTAGCTTCCTGTGACATGGCCGGCTATGGACCAATGAAAAGTGTTGGCTGCGCCCAGGCAATTAGTAAAATTAGTGGTGCAGGATTTGGCGTTAGTTCAGGCCACATGGCCTGCGAGATACCAGTCTGGTGTCACTCCAGTAATTTATAACTTGCTATGTGAAATAATGGGTTTGAAAAATCACAGACAGGCCACCGACGCGTCCACCCCGCGATATCTAATCAAAAACGTGTCGTGGACTCCACTGGAAGTGCGGCCAGGTTGTCCCAAGTTTCCAAGGAAGTTGGCCAAGAGGCAGGAGCGCGCTAACCCGCAATGATGAGGCGTCGGGACTCCAATGTGTGCGTAATTAACCAGCCAGGATGTGTTTGTTTTCATCTCTGCGTGTTTGCGCTGATAAAGTTTGACTTGCCAAAAATGTCGGTCCCATGTTGGAGGGAGCTCAAGCTGTTTTCCAGCATCCTTTAAGAATGCACCGAAATCGGGCTCTGCTATTGGTCAGCGGCGTCGCGCACCTGTTTGAAAGAGATGCGCGGCGCGCTCCCTCGAACCCGTGCGCAATCGTGCGTGCGTGCGCACGACTCCATCTCGATTTGCACGCGGAATAACGGGACAGCCGTGTGCTACCAAGATAAAACAATTAACGTGAAGTGAAAATGGATTTGTTTACTCCGCTCCACTTTTTCCAAAGGGCAGATAAATATGGCTTTCCCCTCTTTGACTTCAAAACACCCACGTACTGGCGTGCTCATCCTTCTGTACCCCCACTTAACTTGTGCTTTACTAGCTATACTAAGTATTTGTAATTCAGATTATGACAAGGCTTGACAGGTTCTCATCAGCGCGTTTGCTGTAGGAGGACATGCGAGCAGCCTCTTATTAATATAAGAGAGAATACCCGAGTATAAACACAGTAAACAGGTGCTCCGAGCTTTAGAAAAAGCGCAAGTTATCATGTTCCAGAATAGCGGGCCGTAATTATACTGTGCTGGTTTGTGGGGGGGAAAGAGGCGTTTTGAATTTTAATTGTGCCAGGTAAGTTGGTTGATTTCCTGTTCTAATACTTAAGTTTGACATTAATAATTCATAGCCCTGCCAGTTTTCCATTTTTCACACACCTGTGTTATTGTTGGGTGTTATGATGAGGCTTGCATGGACTCCGTGTCATCACAGGTGAGGTCTGCTCACTTGATTATGCAGAACAACTCGTCAGCCTTTTTATTTTTATGTAATGTTTAGCGTTAAAAATGTTGTGATTAATTACTTCTTAACCTCGCCACATAAAGGGGCTCCGATAGCATTAAAACATGTTCCAGCAACCTGTAATCAAACCCGTGTTTATTTATTATATTTTTATGAATAATAATCGCAAAGGTCTGAGACCACCAGTGAAATGCTTCTGTTTTGCATTTCTATTTTAATGCAGTGATGTTAATTTAAAAAAGCATTACAAATTTTAACATTTGTGTGTTCACGTTATATTAATAATTTTCCTTTTTCAGCTTTAATGACCGCATACACTTGAGCTGGCATTGACTCCACAGGTTTGTGCAAAACCTGATGATCCGTGTTATCCCAGCAGGATTTGGTTGTATTCCAAAGATCATCTCGTGTGCTTTAGTGGAAGCCGGGAGATCTGACCTGTACAATGGAGTTCTCATGGTTAGTCTCATTTATTTGCTCGCATTTGATTGGTGACCCAGAAATAAAATGAATAGTTTCTGCTATTTCTTTTTTTTTAAAGTACAAAACATTTAGATTTTTCTAGAAAAAAAAAAAAAACTAGTTTCTTTGTAGCCTTAGATGATTTACACTTTACAGTTTACAATAGCTTTTTATAAAAAAGAAAGTTAAACCTTTGGGGTTTTTTTAGGTATTGATTTGTCATTTGGAAACTGTTAGGGTCATGACCTCAAGATTCCAGTTCACCGGTATAAATGTACCATTAGCTTCAGCAGCAGGTTTACCTCTGTTAACATGCTCAGTCTGCGTGTAATGAACTCTAAACAAAAAGTCCCTTTTGAAACCAGAATCAAGTTTGTCCTTGAATATTCCACACCTGTGAGTCAACACGTTTATTTCCAGTTTTTTTCCCAAATACATGTTTGTCCAGCGTCAACTGTATTTGTGTTTACTCCATCACCCTCACAAACACGATGTTTGTTTTTTCTCTGTGGCTCTGAAACGCTCAAATTGCATTTTTCAGATGTTGAATCCCGGAGGAGTGCGCGTTTGTCGGCAGGTGTCTGGGAGAGTCAAATCTTCATTCCTGTTCTTCTGTAATTCATCTGTCGTGCACGTCTCGGAGCTGATCGGAAGTCTGTGTTTAAAGTTAACTTTTCCCCTCTGTTACTCTTTCCTTAAGTGAGAAAAAAGGTATGGACATGCTACACTATCAAACTACACCACACATAAGACTGTAAATGACCTTATTACTTTTAAATATTTTGGAATATCTTGGAATTTCACAACACAAGCACAGCAGTCACAGAGAAAAGACAAATCACAAATAAGATCTCTTTAATGTCTTATTTTTCCTAGACGGCATATGATTAAAACAAAAACTGTCTCAAGTTTCAGAACATTGTATCGCACTTTACAAAGACGACTCTGCATTTAAAAATCAGTACGAATAATAAAAATCAATATAAACTCAATCATTTCGAATCAAATTCGCTCAAGATAAAACTGTATAATGAAGAATTTTAGGAGAAACATCAGAGGAAAAAAATTAAACTTCAAACAAAACGTCGTCTTACATTTTGGAAAAAAATAACATTTTATCCAGTTGTTATTTTTCTGTGTTTCTCTGGTGATAAAATATCTTGAGTTTTTTGTTCAGTTTTTTTAAACTTCACCAGAAAGCCCAACACAGTAGATTGTTTTGCACTGTGGTCCCCAACTGAAGGCTTTGACTTGTTTTAATAGATGCTGAACTGTAAATTTGAGTTGAAAGCCCGGGTCATTGTGCCTCATTGACTTAAAACCACAAAAAGCAAGTGATGTCTTAGTTGAGGGAAATATATCAAAGGATATCAACAATTATGAGTCATAAACGGGCTTGGCGCCGCAGCGGTGGGCCCGGAGCAGAGGGAATTAGCATGTTGAGCTAATAAATATGCATGTAAAGATTCTCCCAGAGGAATAACACGAGCGTGATTGATAGCTTTGCAATTGAAGGATGTGTAAATTCACAATTTTTTTTCCTCTCTCCGTTCTGCGGTTCTGCTGTTGTACCGTCGAAATCCATCTCACTTGTTAAAAGTTTTACCAACTTTATAATCCTTAATGCCACATCTGTTTCTTGGCTTTATAGCGCCTGTAAAACGTCATTAAATTATTACCAGCAGCTGGCCTCATCGCACAATAACCCCACTTATCTCTCATTCCCTGACAATACTTTTGATTTATAGAGCCTATTAGAATAAATGATATTTTATACATATGTATATATGAGTAAACAAGAGAAAATGTGTTCTTTCTCAATTATTCATGAGCTGCAGTTTTGGGGGCTAGTCAGTTTCGGGGGGACGTGTTGTAAAGATATGTCTGTTTAGACACGGTGTTAACAGTTTGTGTTTTATTTTAGGAAAAAGTTAGAGACAAACATTTCTGAAAACGCATAAACGGAACTTTTTTCAAAAAGTGGATTAACCTGATAAATACTATAAATACAATATATGACAAATGAGGAATTTTAACATGTAGGTAAAACTGTTTAAAGGACAAACAGAAATAAACACTGACGTTCAAGCTGATCTAAAGTTTCTTTTCCAAAAATAAAAAAGCAGTTAACAAAAATATGACTAGACCTGCTGTAGTCACTATTTATAATGCACTATTAACAAATAAACCCACTAATACAAACCATTTCCTATAATGTTGTCCTGTAAATTCTTTGTTGTATTTTTCAGGCAAGCGCTCGTAAAAAGGCATGTTTTCCAGTGGGCACAGAATGAGGTGGAATGTAGTTTTGGAGTGTGAATTCTCACATTTAGAAGAATTCCAGCTCCCCCTAATGTCACAACAGAGCTACTGAAGTACAAACTCTGAAAACAGCAGAAAGGTGCTTGTGTTTCCAACTCTGGAAGTTCAGAGAAACAATGTTAAAGTAATTGTGAATCGTGCCGTCAAAAGTTTTAAAGTTAAAATGGAGTTGAGTAATATGACTAAATCTGTTTCATTGATGTGGGTGTACACAAGGCTAGAAATGTTGCCTTGAGGTGTAATAAGTCATTTCCATGTTTTAAGTTTGTTTGTTCGTTAAGCGCTCACACTGAGAACAGGATGATGTCTTATTGCCCTCGAGGTAAAGAGGAAACCCAGCTAACAACGTTCCTAGAACGTTGACTAACATTCTCTCAAAGTTCTCTCAACATTATCAAAAAGTTCTTATCGTATATCAAAACCGTTATTCTTAAGCAGTTAGTGGAACATTTTAAATACATTACAGAATTTAAAAATGTTAATACACCGTCTTTAAAAACGGGACATTCCTAGAGCTTTTAAAATAACATTTTTAACAATAATATTTCAACAATATTAATATTTTTAATGTTTTTGTTACTTAATGGAAATGTTAGGGAAACATTTTTACAACCAATAATTTTTAGCTAGCAACCAAACCTGAGGTGTTGCTTAGCAGAGAAGAACTTCCTGGGGTCAAAGATGACATTTGATGTTGCTGTGATGAGCATCTACTTATCTATAATGTTTGATAAATGATTCAGTCCACGTTATTTCTCTAATTCGACTGCATCTTCAGGGAATTAGTTAGTCATAGTTGCATTTGGCATTATCTAGTTTTTCTTTCTGTCCTAATTTGGCTATAAACGTGTTTGGCATATTTTGTGTGTAACTAACAGCTTGAGGGACTAGATTTGGAGAACTGTAATGTAATTATGAGCTTGGCCATATTAATGTGTGTGTGTGAGGGTGTTGTGGAAAATCTTTTCTTAGACAATGTAGTTTGCTGTGATAATTTCGTTTCCCCTTTGCATGGGTTGTTAAACCTCTATGCAGAGTGTTTGATAAATGTAACTTTTATTTGTAAACTGGTAAATCAGTTAAAAGAATATGTATTCCATGCAACAGAATGCAAATTAGACAAGTACATGCATATTCAATAGCCACATTTAGTTATTGTGTAAATTGATTTAAAAAGTATGTTGATGCGTGACAATTAGGATTGAGGTTTAATAAAACCTTCAATTGCTAATCAAAATAAGACTTTATATTTTTTTTTAAATATTAGATTTTCATTTCAACTGCTTTTAACAATCTTGGGTGTCATTATCTTGGGCAGAAGACTGGAAATGATTCAATAAAATAAATTGTCCCCCCTGTTACCAGTCTGGGCCCACACCTCTCCCAACACGTTAAATGTTTTAAGATGTCACAAAAGTACTAACAAACCCAGTCATCTGACAGGATGTCAAAATCTTTTACTTGATTTTATACGTTAAACTTTTAAAAAAATATCCATTATAAACAGTAGTTAGCAGTTATGCATTTACGCATTTAATCGCCTTCCCTGCCTGCCTGCATTTGTTTGACTTTTTGTATTTGTTTCTACAGACTCGTCAGAAGTTGGCGGTGAAACCATGCATGATTAGTATGCATTAAACGGCACTGCTGTAGTTGTAAAAGTAGGGCCTGTTTGTACATCCTATAACGGTGGTGCTGATGAGCACGCGGCCTGTTTGTTTTCCCTCGTGCGGTAAACAGACTCATTTGAAGCGCGGGCTTGATTTCCCCCGAGCGTGCGATGCGGAGCGAACACTACCTGTCAGCATTAGCACACCTGAGCTGCTGAGCATTAACCATCAGGGGCGCTGACACAAGCCGGTCGCGTTCAAACGAGCGGAACGATCGCTCAGCAATAAGACGCCATCTCATAAACGCTTATAAATGTCGTGAGGTCACCACGACTGTGAACGGCTGCGTCCACAAAGAAACAGAAACGCCAAACAAAACGTTAATTGGAAAAACCTGTTGTTGTGACTGTTGTAAAATCATTATGAGGTGCGATGTGAAACAAACTGTGTAATAAACTTTCGTTTAACTTTCGTTTAATTTGAAGTGGTGACTTATACAACAGGTATGGTGGAAACTTGGTTACCGGAGTAAAATGTAAAGAACAACCTACCCAGGACTTTATAAATTAAATTGGAAATGTTTTTGTTAGCTTTATTTACACGTAACATAGTTTTTCTCAGTTTATTCTTACTGTATTCTTTTGTGTACTGTACTGTACTTTACTGTACTGTATATACTGCTTAATGAACGAGATAGATGGTCATTATAGCAAAATAAAGCCCTTCTGGGTGATACAATCCTTACGGGTCTGTCAGTGTTCGCAGTAATAACTTACATAAGTACATCCCTTATATATTGTATATTTCATTGCATATTGTTTTGGAAGCAATTCGCCAGAGCGATTCCCATTCATCGTAAAAGCACTCACACATTTGCTCTAAAATGTCAAACCGCTATATTGCACGTGGCCTACAGAGAACTATTATTTCAGTTCAATCTGTTTTATTATGATTGCTCTTATGAGGGGTTTGTCTTTACATTATAGGTTCTTACAGTAAATGGCTGTTCTTCAAGCTGATTGGTTCCTGAAGTACCTGTGACATCAATAGATGCTCTTCATGCATGAAAAGTTGTTACTTTGTAACAGAAACGGTTCTGAAGGTCATAGAAGAGGGAAGACATTTTTTTTTCACCTTTTGGCATCTTTATTGTTAGTAGTGTACACGGCATGTGTCAGAACATTGGCTAACGTTCTCAAAGTTCTTTCAAAGTTATTGGAACGTTAGTAGAACTTTAACAATATATATCATAATAACGTTGTTCTTTAGTAGTAGTTTTTACTGAATTATAAAGTGTTTAATTGGCATAGTTAGGGCCTTATGACTTGTTGAGCCACAACAGTCTGAGGTCAGATGATCTGTTTGCCTGGAGATCATTGTTATTTTACAGCAAACTTTCATAGAACTTTTAAAGTAAAGTTTTTAAAGTTTTTGTTACTTATTGGAAACATTGGGGAAACCTTTTACAACCTTAAATTGTTAGCTGGTGTAATTCTGTTGATAGTCAGTGGATGGTCTTATGCGGGGAATAAATAATGATATCTTGATATGATTCAACAGAGAATCTGTATGAACGCTGGCAGGTTTCTGTGTTTACTGTGTGGGTGGGTTTATTAGCAGTATGAAAGGCAGAAATACACACAAGCTTTTCAGACAGACACAGAAAGGGTCTGGTGAAAAAGTAGGATTGCTATGATTAAATGCAATTAATTACAAATGAAATTAATTAGCTTTAAATCAATGTCACTGCTGCAGTAATTGTTTTGCTGCCGTTTAGCTAAAGACAACAGCTCAGTTTCAACATTACAAATGATTCAACTTAATATCTCCACTGAAATCACAAATGAATATCACAAAAATGTCAAAGTATGAAAAGAAGCAGTTAATGACATATTAATCAACACTAATAAAAACAACTATGTCATATGTGCACATTTCATTGGTAGAACATAACCGGTGATCTCCAGGCAAACACTCAGTCATCTGATCTGACTGATATGTTGTGGCTCAACAGGTCATAAGGTCCTAATTATGCTAATCAAATCTGAAGCAAATCTCAAAATACACTGTTGGTATGGCCCTCAATCGAGTCTTTATCTTTCCATGTCACCTAGCGTTAACTCCATCATCCAAGAGGCCTGATCCAACTGAAGACCTTTTGTATGCGAGTCCATGGTTTTCTATGAATAAGCTTAGAAATTGGGCTTGAAAATGTTTTGTCTTTTTAATGCCCATAGTCAGTAAAAGGAGCTCATAAACTTTTAGAAACATGATGATTGTCGTTCAGTGTTATTTAATATTAATTTGATATGTATCTTATTTAGAAAATGTACTTATGTACTTTTATCAGAGAAACACTGCTGTACACTATTTGTTGTGTAGTTACAATGACAATAAAGTACACTTTGACTTTGATAATGACTATATTTATATATGTATTTTATATATTGTATTTCAGACAAAGTTTTGATATTGTTGTAGGATGTTTGTTGTTTGATACAGTGGAGGTCACGACCCCTGAGCCTGTTTGGCTTTAAAATCACCATTTCAAACCATTCACCAAAAACATGATTTGTGCATATCATCCATTACTGAATGTAACCGGACACTCGTGTCCCTCCTATAGGGAAGGTGCCGTGTGTTTTAGGGGTGTTAGAAATGGTTATGTGAGCTTTCTCTTGCTTTGTTCAGTACACTAAACGCAGAGAGTTGCACGTTTGCCTCATCACAATGAAACAGACCTAACTTCCCCGCATTAAAAACTGGAGCATGACTGCCACATTTGAATATGAAATAGCCGAAGATTTCTGTTTCAGACACCTTGTACATTGTGCAAACAAAGGCACCAATTCCGGGGAAGAAAGATGAGTGAATTTAAAGCAGGTCTTTGTCGTTGTTTATAACTGTGTTGTCTTTGTTCTCATTTTCCTCTGCAGGCAAAAGAATGGCTGAAATATTTTTAAACAGTAATTACCTGGCCAGGATCCGACAGAGGGGGATTAATGGAGGAACGTGGAGCATCAGGTTCCAGGGATGTGTGCTGGAAGGTACGATGAGGGAAAAACGTGTTTCCCCCCCGTCGCATGAGGAAATGAGGAAACTGCAGATTTCTGATGTCGAGCTATCGCTCGGTTCCCTCACACAAACACAAACTCATCACCAACCAACAGGACAGATTTAGCCTTTTAAATCCAGGCTGGGAGATGTTTCAGGATTTGTGTTTCCGGGTGTTTAAATGCAGGTGAGTTGGTGGTATATAATCAGCATATAGTTATTTAAACACAAGACCTCTGTGTTGAGGACTGAAACTGAATCAGAGAGTGCCACATTCACAATGCACAATATAAACAAGCCAGAACTGGCCTGAAACTGTTCTCAGGACCAATTTTTTTTTTTAAGAGTTAAAGTATTATGCTCAGATCTTATTTTGGTCTAATCGGGTCAAGCTGAGATAGTTTGGGATTCGCTCATGAAAACATAGACTGTTCTGCCTATATCAATTGACATTAATTTTGCATATGGTTGAAGAGAGCAATTCTACATCAGTGACATGCTGGTCCGGTGTGGTAGCCCATACTCAGTATTTGTCTTCTACATTTAAACCATCCAGTTAGTGCACACTTATTAAGAGTACTGATTAGTGAACAAACACACTGTAGCACTGGGGGAGCAATTGGGGGTAAGGTGCCGTGGTCGAGGGCACCTCAGTTGTTTCCTGCCAGTTTTAGGGTTTGAACCCACAACCTTCAGGTTATAAGTCTGACTCGTTCTAACCACCAGGCCACTGCTCCAGCACAACTGCCCTCTTTCAGTAAGTTTGAAGTTTAATTTACTTTTGTGTTAATGGCTGATGACTTATAAAGTAACATGTCTGTTGTGTACATGCTGTTATGTTAAAATTATGTTAAATTAATACACTAATAATGTTAAATTAACAGGCTGGGCATCCTTTGAATTCAGAGCATGTGCTCTAATGATATTAATCGTGGTATAACCATTTGTCTTTGAGTACATAAAGCCCAGAGAATTGATCTCTGGTGCTCTAAGCATTTCTGTAGAACTAGCAGAGACACACACACAATAGCTAAACAGTTTTTCATTTCACATGTGTCAGAATGTTTCACAACTGACAAACTTCACTATCTTACCCATCAACTCACTATTAGTTTACTCAGGTTGAGACTTGAATCTTACTGCTGCACATCAAAACATGCTTTTACTAATACAGAGGTCTGTAGTTAATTGGAAGTGTTTCATAAACGTCTCAGATTTATAATGGGACATAAAGTGATTCCTTCCATAAACCAGCAGAGCAATCTACAGTCTAATTACAACAGTGCCATAAATCAGGAATAAATCTGAGCAAAACACAATATAAACAAACAAAACTTTGCTGGAAAGTAAACAGTGTTATAACTATGAAAAGCAGCAGAACGAAGTCATAAAAACTCATTTAAAGCTGATATTACGCACGGTCATAGAAAATTACAGCAGTCTATAGATAATAAACAATCCATTATTTGTGAGTAATGGATATGCGCAGAGCTGTGTTCTTATGACTTAAGTTTATCAGTCTGGTGGTCCTCACCACCTGTGAATGCTGCAAAAATAATACCTGTTTTCTAACAGGTTTCCTACACACACTATCTTCAATTAGGCAGACAAACAGATAGTTATTTTATCTATTTTATGTATTGTATTAACATTACTGTTATTTAACAAATGTTATTTTATGTTATTAAATGTTTTTTTAATTCTGTAACATTTTTAAAATGTTCCACTAACAATTTATAAATAACATTATTTGATATATAGAATTAAAAGCATTAAATTCCACTTATGTTACTGCCAGAACATTTTTGATTGCTTTGAGAGAACCTTTGGAGAACATTAGCCAATGTTCTGAGAATATCTCTATTAGCTGGGTAATCACTTCCTGTGACATTTCATGCATTTAAGATCTCTCCATATATTTGTCATTTATATAACATCACATAATGTATATATAACGTAAATATCTGTATAATGTTCTAACCACACAATGATGAACTGCAGTTACAGGATCTACCAGCAGGGGCAGACTGCAGAAGTTAACCAGCCAATCACCGACCTTTTGGCACCACTGTGTTAACACCTTAGGAAAATTAATCCTGTAAGTTTTTTGTGTTGATTCATGGTTATCTGATCTCTACACATTGATTAACGTGATTACTGAACTTATGCTTTTCTCAGTATGTTCAACTGCTCAGTGATAGTTCACCCAAACATGAAAATGTTTCCATCAGCTATGAAAAAAATTTGCTGTTTCTTCTTCTGTTAGTTTCTTCTTCTGTTACTTTTTTCTTCTGTGGAACACAAAAGAAGATACTTTGAGAAATGTTTCTGTGGTTTGTGTCCATACAATAGAAGTCAGTGGCAGCCAGTGTTGTTGATAACCAACAAGCCTCAAAATATCTTTTGTGTTCCTCAGAAGCAAGAAAGTCAAACAGGTTTGGAATGACACGAGTAAAAGAATTTTGATTTTGGAGTGAACTATCCCTTTAACGAACAAACAAGCATGCGATGAGACGCAAACGCACGCCAATTCAACACGCCGTATCTGCCGTTCCAGTTCACAAACAGAAACAACATCAACAACAGCGCAAGAAATGCAAGAGCAGAGCATGAAAGACAAAAGATATGAAGTCGCATTATTGTGCTGTAATCCTGTTAGGAGAGAAAATATACTGTCCTTCACACAATCCACAGCAAACCATGAGAATGAGCTTCATCCAGCGCTGCAGTATAATAATAACTCATTAATGATCCGTACTGGGAGAATCTTCTATTATCAAAGCCATGTTTAATATTAAACCAGCATGGGAAATCAATGCTTCATTTGTGCCGCACTCAGTTTGAGATAGACCTTCTCTGACCTCGACGAAGAAAAATAAACGTCATAATATGAACTGCATGATGGTTTCCTTCATCATGTTGTGGAAATAGATGCATATGTCCATCCATTGTTCGAATCACTCCATTATGCAGTCTTTCCTATATGCTTGACCAAATTCAGATTATCTTGCATCTGGAAAGCAGAAAATGACAACGCTCTTGCTTATACGAGTTCCTATTAGCATTAATACCATCTGTTATATTGCCATCAAGAGAAGTCACTCAAGCCTTAATAGTCTGTCTTTATGTATCATAAACATTTTAAGCTAAGAGCTGTCATAGATGATTAAACGTTCCATTATCTTTGCATTTCCTCCTCAAGTTCATTGGTGGATGTGAAACTCATTGGGTTCGGAAAATTTTGAGGTTGGTTTTCAATCAAAGAAATCAGGTTTATTTGATTAAACTTATCACACTTATTAAAAACATGAGGTCTATGTATGTGGCATATAGATAACAGAGTATATTATGTATATATTTTTACTGATGCACAATTAGGGAACTTGTTTTTAATTTTTTTGAAGAACTGTAAATGATGCTTGTCATGCAAAAGCCACCACCATGCTTTCAGGGAGTATTTGGGTGGTTATGGGTGTTGCTAGGTGGTTGCTGGGTGGTTGCTAAGTGGTTATGGGGTGTTGCTGGGCGGTTACTTACAGGTTATAAAATTCTACTCTATAGGATTTGTTTGCCTAGTTAAAACATCTGGCTGGCGAAATTAGCACAATCACTTATATCATCCCAGCTAACAATTTTAGGTTGTAGGAACGTTTCCCTAATGTTTCCATTGGGTAAAAAAAACAGAAATGTTATTTTTGAAAGTTCCAGGAATTTTCTAAATATCATTTTTTTACTTATTGTATTAACGTTATTGCTTGGTTTTGAGAAAGTTAATCAAACATTTTTTAATTCTGTAATGTTTTTAAAACATTCCATTAACAACATAACGTTTTCGATATATGATATACTGTATAAAACGTTAAAAAATCCTACTAACATGCTAACCTACTAGCAAAAACGTTTTCAAGAGAATTTTTAGAGAATGTTGGTCAACGTTCTGTGAATGTTCCCTGTTTGCTGAGATTCATGTCTGTAGCACAAAATAAGCTACGGCCAAAGTGTAACGCTTTGTGTTACAGGTTTCAAATCCTTAACCCGTGGTTTAAACAATAGTCAGAGATACTTGCCTTAGCAAACAGCTAATTAAAACCATGTCTGAACTAGATTTGGCTCCTTGACTCACTTTTTATTACAGACACTAGGAATATGGCGGCCCATGTGGAGCAAAATGAATAATGTGTAGAACTGTGAGAAGCATGTTGTGCGGTACGTGAGCACCTGCTCATCACAGGAGTAATACGAATGCACGGTGGGGTGGTGTGGGTTTAACTCCACCAGCTGCCATCTGCTATCAATATCATTAGCATTCGCCATGACCAATTGTAATATTAGATTATTGAATTCCCAGAGGGTGATGCGCACGAGTGCAAAATTCTGCATATCATTACAACATGTAAAATGTAAAAAGGTATTTCTTCAAACCACAGTCTTTTTATTCGCAGTAGAAAATTGAAAATCACTTTCAAACCAGAACTTAGTACATTATTTGTGTCAGTCTATTGTACGCCCGTAAAAAAAAGATTCTTAACAGTGATGCCATAGAAGAGTCGTTGTGGTTCAAAGGTTTCTTAAAGAACAATTCTTTCTTACCTTTATATAGTCTGAAGAACCTTTTTACACTGCAAAGATCCTTTTGTAAAAAAACAAAAAAAGGTTCTATGGATGTTAAAGATTCTTTATGAAACCATACAGTCATGTACTGTATGACAGTATGAAGAAATATCCTATATTTATATATCCTGTGTGTGTGTTATATATGTATTTTTGTATATTGTATATGTATACATATTTGGAGTCCTCGTTTTCAGTTCAATAATGTTTAACCATTGTCTTAGTTTTCCTTTATTCCTTTATAAAGGACGAGTAAATAAACCATTAGTCTAGCACACCTGCATGGTAATAAATAATATTTCTGCTAAAGGACAAATTAAATGACATAAATAGGTTATGACTGTTTACATACCAAGAGATGAAAGCAATGGACAGATCATTTAGTTTTTAATATGTTCAAATACAAGTACAGTTTGAGATGTGACTGACTTCCCTAAAGAGAAACATTGTTGTTTAATTACAATTACAAATGATATTCATTTTCAATTACAATTTTCAATATTTTCAATTACAAATTACATTCAATTCAATTACATTCATTCTTTATTTAATCTCTTCTGTCTAGAAGATTCATTCGTGATTACTTGCATGATGTACAATATGGTCAGAACATGTCGTGAACAGGTTAATAGTCTGTTTGAGATTAAACGGTTGCAGCATTAACACTAAATGGAAACAATTCTGGGTTTGACATACAAATCATTGAAAACAACTTGACCACATGACCGTTTCCATTTCACAGCCAGTGAATGAACCTCATCCTGTTGTGTTTTCATGCTGATCGAATGTGTCTACAGCTCACATATCGATAGCCGTGTGGTACGTTTTTCTAGCAACCTTCAGAGAAAACATCTGACATGCTCAATGTTCAGATCTTTCTCAGCAATTAGAACAGGGCTTGGCAGATTATCTCTTATTCAGACATTATTCACATTTTGCATTAAATATGTACCACAAACCATCTGCTGCACTGTTTAGTGCTGGACCTTATGTGGCCTAGTAGCAACCCAATGGTTTTAAAGCTTATGAAACTTTAAGCAATACCACACAAGTTTTTTATGCAAGCAAAATGTCTTGATTTAACAAGCAAACAGCAAACCTGAAAGAGTGATAATTATTTCTGCTATATTCTCAACAGTCAGTCTATTACTTAGATTATGGTCAATAAGAATGATAACAATAGACTTTTGAAACAGATCAGTGTTTTTTAACTGATACACACATAGGCTACAGTCATATATTGTGCCTATATATTGTATATTAATAAAACCATCCTTGTTGAAAATGAAACACAGCTAAAACCAGCTGGTTGGTAGGTATAGCTGGTCTCCCAGCTTGGTTTAGCTGGTTAAGCAGGCTTGTTTTATCAGACTGGTGAAGCTGGTCTTAGCTGGGAGACAAGCTTGACTAGCTATTTCCATCTTAAACCAACCAAGACAGCTAACCAGCTTAGGCCAGAATAGGCCTACTCTGCAAATCAACCACTTGTAGTAATAATAATTGTACATTTTAACAGGCGCTTTGTGAGCAAACTTCACAGTCTGTCCTACAGAAATCACAGGTGCACTGCAGGTGTGAGAGAATGTAAAAAGATAATCAAGGTATTTGTAAATGACGTGTGAAGTATAAATGTATGAAATTCTGTCTAAATCTTTTGTGAATTGCATCTTCAGATTTTTTTAATCTTTTATTATTATGACACAGTAACTGTATTTAGTCACTTATGAGGCAGTGCAAACAGGTCATTCCAATTTAACCCTTAATGCTGTCTGTCTTCATTCTTTTCCAGTATAGTGCTTTGTGCTCAATAATTAAACTTCACCCCGGTGAGCTTTTGTTGGTAATGGTACCATTCTCAATAGAAATGTATTTCAAGGTCTGTTTTTGTCAAGCACAGCATATACTAGACAGCCCCTCCAAACCACATAGGTGTATCGCTCAGAAATTGACAGTTTGAGGCTTTTATCTGTGGGGCTGGAAAGTACTGATGGTTCTCAGGAAGTCAGTGTTTGGTCTCTTTGAACATTAGAAAAAGTTGGTGTGATGGCAGAACGGTACATGATGTGTTGTGATGTCAACAGGACACACGGTGACCTTTAGACAAGACAGACTGTGAAAGTTTGCAGCTGGTGAAATTTTAGAATTTTGTTTGCCTGCATAAATTTACTGAGCTTACAAAAGTACACAAGAGTTTTACGATTCAGAAGAAAGCATCTGTCACTACCTGAGTTTCAGCATGTCCTCAGAATACAGATAAATTAAACGTTTTCGTCCTTAAAAGCTCTTTTTTTAATGAGCCTATTTTCTATCAACTCTGTTGTAAAATGGGTTTTATGTTTTTAAGGTTGTTTAGTAATTATCTGTGTAGTAAAATACTATGGAAAATGTTTTTTTCATGTAACATAACCTTTTATCAATTTTAGCCATTTTTGATGATTTATATAATTAGTTTTAAACCTCCTAGAGTTTGTTAGGTTACTAAGTTAGGTTACTAAGTTAGGGTTACATTAAAAGTTATAAGTTATATTGTAATAGATTCGAGGTGAATTAAATGTTAACATTCTAAAATCCTCTTAAATTTTCATCTTTAATGTATATGTTGTTATTCAGGTATATTACTAAAGAAAAGACTCACAATTGTAAATTTTAAGTCACTTGAATTGTGGGGCCTCTTAACTGTATAAAAATAATGTTTTATCAGAACTTAAAATGCAGAAAGCTTTCTGTGAGGGTTAGGTTTAGATACAGAAAATGATTAATTAAAAAAAAGTCCTCTTTTAGCAGCACTTAGCATAAACTATTACTAATTCTCAGCATGATGAGTCATGGCCACTGCCTCTATTTCTCATGGATAAACTGCTTTACTGATCCTGTAGGCAAACCCTGTGGGTGATCCAACATTTGCTAGTCAGTGTGGAACAGTAAATAAGCCAGTCATTTAAATAACACATTTAAAACTCCATAACAAGCGTTTGCATTAGCTGGACCAGACTGAATAAAGCAAACGTGATGATGTCATTGTCTGTATGTCATTAATTTGACATATGTTATTAAAAACAACCTTGGCAAACAGTTTTGGAGATTTTTGTCTGTAGTCTTCCTGAGACTTGTTTAAAACGGGTTGCCTAAAATTCTTAAAATGTAGGAAACATACATTTAACTTAACATTTTATTTGATCACAATTGTAAGAATTACACTGTAATGGGAAACGGTGTATTAAAGAGATTTTTCTTGTCTTACAGATGCATTGTTGCAAAAAATTGCTTATACAAAAATGTACACTGTTTAGTATCAAGAAATCAGATTCCTTTTAAAATGAGAATAAATTCTTTTATCATTAACAGTCCTGTTTGTGGCAGTTATACCAGTAACAGTATAAACACACATGACCAACAATAAAGTCATTTGAAGACCTCCAGAGACAATATCTCCAATAAAAGTATAAGAGGAGGGACTGAAAACTTCTGTGTTGTTTTCCAAACAAACTTGAATGACGTTGACTTGGTAAAGTCCTCTTTGGCTTTTCTAACGTTATTTGTTGAAGATGAGCAGAAGTGGGTTGTTATCTGAGCACCTATTCACGTCTCTGACAGCGTGTCTGAATTCAAGGCTGAAGGTTTTATTGTCGTCTCAGATTCTCATTGAAATAATTGATGTGGATTGCCCAGATGTTGTTCCGAGATCCTTGTTTTTTTCCACTCAATTACAGAATCCATCTTGCTGTTTTAATTACGCTATGAAAAGCTCATCTTCTTCTCCCACTCCTCTTTTTAAGCTCATATTAAGTCCCCCTGTATGATCTGGAACTATTTCAATGTGCTGTCTCTCATGTTTGTCCCATAGTATTGTTCATAATATTGTTTATGGTGTTGTTCATTGTTGGTGTTGGCACATCAGGTTTGTTGAATGCTTTGATGGAAACGTTTTGTTGTGGTTCTTGGATGAACGCAGTTAACGTGAAAATTAAACTTGACTCGACTTATCCATTTTTTTTATTTCTTATTCTGATTGATGTTTTATTAATATATGCTTTTTAAATGTTGAAAATATGTTGTGTGTTACGCAAGCTAACAATTTTAAGTTATAGGAATGTTTCCCTAACGTTTCCACTTTAAACGTTACAAATGTTATTTTGAATGTTCTAGGAACGTTGCTTGTATTGCTTGGTTATGAGAAAGTTATTCAAACATTTTTTAATTGTGTAATTTTCCACTAACAACTTAAGAATAACGTTTTTGATATATAAAGTTTAAAACATTCTACTAACTTTACTGCAATAACATTTTTGATAACTTTGAGAGAACTTTAGCCAATGTTTAGAGAGCATTTCCTGTTAGCTGGCATAGCCCTTTGTCAATGCTTCTTTGTGGTCTATAAGATCATCCATATGCTAGTGTCCTTGTTACTAGTAAGAAAAGTTACTTTTAACAGATTTAAAATTTGTTTTAGATTTAAAATTTATGCTGTTTAGCTGTTTCATGAGGTTTATAAGCTCCCCATTTTGAACTTATGCTCAGTTTGGTTTTCAACCTGATTTAAACCTCACAAAAGGGAAAACTGGGCCTCAATGCATTGTGTCTGTCTGGGTTTGTGTTCCCCACGTCCCTTTTTTCCACCTGTGCTGCTTCTCATCTGGATGTTTGATTCAGAAGACCTAATGTTCTGTTTCTACTGTTTTTGTTTATATTCTTTGCAGTCTTTATGGGCGAGCTGGGAAGGGCTTCCCCAACTGTCTGCAAGAGCCTGGCAGGACAATCGACAAGGGTTTCGCGATGGAAGATGTTTCCTCCAAGCTCGATGTCAAAGCTCTTGTCGCTGGCCGCATTGCATTGTGGGAAAAAAGCTGTGCCTCAGCAGGCGAACATTCAGCCCTGCGGCTAAACAGCACGGTTTGACGATTCGTTCCAGACAGTATCTGACATTTGTCCCCAGTCCGACCAGAACATGCATGAAAAATTCACTCAGACGAGGAGCTTGAAGAAATCGACATTTCTCCCGTGACTTTCACTTCAGGGGAGAGCAAGGTGAGCAGAACTCGAGCTTGTCATGGATGCGCGCTCCTGACAAACATAAGTAGATGCTAATGGCGAAATCGTGACAGAGCAGAGTCCCACCACCATATGGCTAATTGCCACAACAATATCTTCAGTGTTATTAATCACGTTTTCATAGTGTGCCATGATAATTGGAATAATTAGAGCGGGAGCAGACACAGACCTTGCTCTCCGTTTTAACATCTCACTGAGACCACAAGTGAGTTTTATTCACGTCTCCTCCTTTATTTTTACATTCTCCCTGTGTTTTCTTTTATGCCCATATGTTGTGTGTTTTTCTGGACTTATAGAACCTCTGTATTGTTTATGTTTTCTGCTGATCTCTGAAGTGTGTGTGCAGTCGTCCTCGGGTAGATGTGGAGTATAATTAATGGATAGCTTCTCTATCTCGGGGACCTTGTCTGTCAGCTCCGGGTGGGGTCGTGTTCATAAGAAGCTAAATGAGGCCATTGCATGTCCCTCTGCTGATTATCAATGGCACAGAGATTCTTAACCCACCTTGTTAACTAAGTGAATACTTCCCTAGTACACCTTGTATTCTGTTTTGTTAGCTACAGCAGCTTGGCCGGGTGGAGAGATCAACTAAACCAACTAGTTTCTAGCTGTTTTATTTCAGCAAGACAATTTAATTTTGTCAACTATATTATTGGGGTCTCAGGTGGAGTCGATTTCCCATGATGCCTTGCAGTCTTTGTTTATTGTTATTGGCTAATTCTTGTTTATTAGTTCTTGTTTAGAACAGCTGTTTTGCAATTGTTCCTCGTATATTCAGGAAATAAAGTCTTTTTAATTAATGTGCTTGTTAATGGTATTCAACCTTTTTATTTTACTTACCTAAGTAGTTAAACTAAACAGTTCAAGTATTATTTGTTCAGAAAGCTACATCTTTGTATATTTTAGCAGTGCTGTTTGCTGCAAAGTAATAATTCTATTAAAATGAATAACAACAAATTGAGTTCATCACAACTGACTCTTTGTTAAGCTCCGCCCTAAAATGTTATTATTATAACAAATCTGGCCTTCATTATCAGCCACAATATCAGACTAGTAAAACTTGTCTGAGCTAGTAACAATAACCATGGGGCAGATTTTAACAAACTGTCAGACAACTGCCACCAAACTCTCAAAACCTCCTTCAGATATTTAGCTGTATCATTTCCTGTTCACCTGTTCGTACTGTTTGAAAGTTTTCTTTGTTTTCCAGATGTTATTCTGCACCTGCAGGCAACAATGTTCCTGCAGAGAAATATTTTCTGTTTTTGTGCTTCATCTTTAGTGTTCAACATCATCTCTAGCTCTGAGAAACCAGCAGATGCACAAGCTCTCAAAACCATCAGGGACAAAGATCTGGTTGCTTTTCTTACTGAAAAATAGGTGTTGATGTGCGTTTTATCTCATTAAAACATACATGACTACATCATTCATTCAAAATGAAAATTACTTCTCATTTGAAACCTGTTTATTCCTGAGGTATTTCTAACAAATGAATGTTAACTCTGGTGTGAAACCAGGTTTACATTATGTACTTGAGTTTTGTTATGTAAACTTGAGACTCAAAATGGTAAAACTAACAGTATTTAGTGACTCTAGTTCTGACTACATTCAGACTGGAGAACCCCATTTAAACCTGAAATATCTGATATATGAACACCTGTGATTGCTCAATAGTTCAGTTCTGTATTAATGCGGCAAGTTGTGACGTTTCTGTTCACACTTACTGAACTGAATTTGATTTATCTCTGTTGTACTGATGGCGTGAGTCTCATCAGATTTTTAATGCCATAATTTGGCCTGTTATCATCTTTCTGTGGCCCTTATCTTCCACATCACACACAATCCAGCCAGTCTTTTGTTTTCATAGATGGCTGTTGGTTTTGACAGGTTACGTTTAGAACTGAGTAAGTGTGCACTTGCGCGACATAAGCAGAAAGCAGCGCGGTTTAAACAGCTGCCGTTGTGCGCCTGTCTTTCCTCTCCTTCACACTTCTTCAGACAGTAATGTGCCCGGAAACAGAGAAAAGCAGCTGTCGGTTTGACCATAAAGCTGAGAGCAGGGGCGTTAATTGTTTCCCCACTGAGAAGGAATTAGTTCAGACCAACCAACACCCTCCCCAACACCAGCTCAAATCCAGAGAGGGGCGAGGTGTGTGGTGGGCTGTTTTGGCAGAGCTGGAGAGGAGAGTGGGGGCAGGCCCAACAGTAATTCGATTAGACCGTGCGGGGAAGGAATGAAGATTTCGTTCCAGGATGTCCACACACATGCCCAATGAAAGCTCAGGTTACTGCAACAACAGCAGTGAAAGACAAAGCAAGAGAGATACAGAATGAATCAGGACAAAGAGACAGAGATGGAACAATTCACCTGTGATACCAAACATGCTACATAAACAGTTCTCGCGCTAAAAGTTGATTGCTCAAAACGCAATGTAAATGTTTTTAAACACGCTGCCTTTAAAGTAAATCTCATGAAACAGGTCGGTAAAAAAGTAGGAATTTGACAAAATCTCATTGTCTTACTTTTAAGTCAGTTTTTCTTTTGAGTTTTTGTAATTCACATTTTGAGTGGAATGTCTTTATTATAATACAGTAAAAATTACTAAAAAAGGCCTAAAAAAGCTTTAATTTTGAAATCAAAACATAAATCATTTTTAAAGGTAAAAAAGACCCAGACCAGTTTTCTTGAGATTCTAACAGTAAAATCAATCACTGTACAGTAATAATTACATTTATTTATTTAATAACATTTATTGTCAATCGTCCAATTTTAGAATCAGATTACTTGACAGGTTTCATGTGATTCTGTAATGTATTGCTGTTATCGACCTGTTATTAAATCAATACGCCACTTCTAGTTGTGTGAGAGTCAGAGTGATTTTATCACAGTTTCAGGGTCTGTTCCAGCTAACGGGAACGTTCTTAGAACATTGGGTCAAGTTCTCTCAAAGTTCTCCCAAAAATGTTCTAGCAGTAACGTTACTAGAAAAACGTTATTCTTAAGTTGTTAGTGGAATGTTTTATAAATGTTACAGATTTTAAAAAGTTTAAATAACATTCTTATAACCCAACAGTAACGTTAGTCACTTTCAAAGTAACGCTTTTACTGTTTCTATTACTAAACAAACATGTAAATGTTAGGAAAACGTTTTTACAACCTAACATTGTTATCTGCTTACTGAGTATCCTGATGTTGCTTCATTAAAAATCATCAGTACATTATGGCAAGCGTGTTTGTGTACTCACTGTATGTACATACGTCAGCTGTGGTGTGTTTCTGAGGACATGCCTCTGCTCTTGAGAAGCGTGTGAATGGTGTGTCTCTAGAGGTGACAGTGAGGTGGCTCTTCATATTAGTTTGCTTTGCACTTAATGAGGCAGTGGGCCATGAAGGTCCAAGCACTCATAAATGATGTATTCATTAAATCAATGGTGCTAAATGATGACTGTAAAGACACGAGTGACCTGACTTCTCCTGTTGGGCGGCCATTACCGTGGAGACAGCCAGCTGGGTGATATGGACGTTTTCACCATTTAGACTGTCAATGAGATACTTAAGGCTAATAAATGAGTCCACTTCAGCAGTGTGGAGTTTTTACAGGCTGGAGTGGAGGGCTCAGACTGTCAGCAGGTGGAATGATGGCATATTTTTACTGTTCGTTTATAAGTCTGAATAGGTTTTGATATCATTGCTTGATTTAATTTCAACAACATTTTCATACTGGTCTGAATGCAGTCTTGTCTGTCTGTCTGTATCTGTCTATCTGCCTGTCTGTCTGTCACAGCTGCTATGCCCATTCTTAAACCATCCTATAAGTGCATCAAGCTTAATTCTGATATTTTGCATATTTTGAACATATCTTAGAGGTCAAGAAAACAGCAGGGACCTTTATGTCACACAAATGAAGCCAGCTGGCCTGTTACCAGAGCTATTGCAGTTGGGGTGGCAGAGAAATGACTCCAGCCCTTAATCGTAAGTCTTTAATACAGACATTTCCAGACTCCATAATTTACACCATTTAAATCATTTGCACTCAGTTAATTTTAGGGCATTTGCATGTTCTTCTTCCCATTTTGATGAGGAATTTTGCGACGTGTTACCTCTTCTTCTGGAGTCATCCGTCCCGGTGGATCTCAGCAGAGAGCATTAGAGGTAAAATAAGGCCTCAAAACTTCCTGTTTCTCAGCTCATGAGCATCTCTGAGCAGATCTGCAGCCATAATGTCTTAGTTGTCAAGAGCAGTAAATAAGCGAGCTGAAGTGTATTATCTCCGTAATGGCTCCAGGACTACATTTTACTGGTCTGATGCCGTCGTTAATCGTCGAGGATTTCGATTTGGTACAAATCCCAAAGGTGACACTAATGCTTCCAAATATATTTGCAACAGATGTTAGTTTTTATTTTTAATGATGGAACAAGAGTTTAAGATTTTCATTATCGTCAAATAGCAAGTTTTTAAATGAGGCCTTTGCTTGTGGTTTAATGTGAGTAGTGTACCACCTACTGGTCATAAATTGCTTTTCAACACAATCATTAGGTTTCACTGTAGTCTGTAAACATTAGTACAGTACACAAATAAGATGGAATCATAATTACTTACAGTCTTTTCAAAGAGGAAATAGATTCTGTTTTAATCCGAGGTCATCAACATGTTAGAGGATGACAGTCGATGTAATTAAAATGCTATTCTTTATTATGAAAACATTAAATAAAATGTTTTAATGATTTTTTGAGAACAGGAGTTCAGATATTAGCATGAGGTCATCTGAGAATTAAAAATTGTTTTGCCTAAAAATGGTTTGACCTAAAGCATGCAAGCACTAAACTCTTGCATGTCACATTAAATGTGAGCAGTCATTATAATTTCCCATTTTTATACTTTATCCATTACATTTTTATTGGCCCAAGAGTTATATAAGTCATTTTTATGCTATGAATGTGATTTACAGAATGTCAGTGCATTATTTAATACAGCAATTAAATGAAATCACGTCTTTAAACAGACTCTTTACTTTAGTCACGTCTACATTATATTTGTAAGAGAGAGTGGTCAGATGTTTGTGTTTGATTGCAATGGGGGACAGAGATACATCAATTAGCTGATATTAGGAATCAGCTGGCCTGGTGGTGTGTTGATCTCATTTCTTTATTGGGTGTACATGTTTTTTTGTTTACTCTTAATTAGTTATTATGAATATTATTTTTCTCCCTCCACTGCCCTTTGACTTCACAATTCAACTGACCTGAACTCTCTAGTACACTTGATTTCACCAAGCTGGACCTTTTCCAGGATCAACATTGTGGGTGGTGGAACAATTTTATCAACCAATCAGATTGTAGGATTAGATTTGGGGTATAATGATTTATAATTTGAGCTGTCGGGTCTGATTTCATGGGAATTGTCAGTTTGGTAACCTGCAGTTTTATGTTTCAAACAGATGACAGTAGAGTGACAAAAGTTACGGATTGCAGCTTTAAATTTGGGGTTATGACTGAGTTAGGGCCTTGTGTATGATTTAAACCTATTGTTTTAGGTTATGGGTAGGATATAGGTTGGGAAGTTGACCCAGGAACACGTCTTATTGGGCAGAATCACAGTGACCGGTGAAGGTTTTGGGACTGTACAGGTTCATGTATATCCATTTGAATGAGATGTTAAGTTAGACATCAGTTTTTCTGCAGATCAGGAATATTTAATCACTTACTAAAGCCCAGATAACTAGTTAATAAAGTGTGCTTAGGCCCAAACATAACATGGATGAGTGTAAATCTTAACTGGTTAAGCTTTCTCCACATATTATAGACTCATAGCCGCGCCTAAATCGTGCGTGGAGCAGGGCGTCGAAACCTGACACGCGTCGCGTTCAAGCGTTACTTTATTAAACGCAGGCAGGGGTACAAGAGAGCTCTCACCCCGTGAAGGCCTCACGCAGGAAGAGAGAGTCGCGGACATCTAAGTGATGACTTTATAAATGAAAGCAGATGTCGGGAATTATGAAGCGTCGGCTCGCAGATGGAGGACGACGGTGATGAAACGCTTTCCGGCCCCGCTCGCGATCAGTCACTTCCGACGCGCGCGCGTCGTTCCGCGGCAATAGCGCACGCGAGCAGGTTAAAGCGACACCCAGACACGCGATTAGCGGCTTCGGCTTCCGTCTTTCGCGTCACCCTGAAACGTTTAAACGGCGTTTATGTTGCGTTTCTTCCTTTTCTTTCTCCCGCGCGCGAGCGTCACGTTTGATGGATCTGGTTGATGCGGCGCGCGTGATGGATGGCGGTGGCGTCGCGAGCGCAAGCCCGCCAGCGAAAGCGGGTCCCGTCGGTGTCATTCATCTTCTTCTCAATGAAACGTTCCGGTTCCCGTTGCATTTTGTTGTTAAACGCAGTTCATTAGCGACTGAGAGATTTATCACCGACGCTCTCCGGGCGCGTCGCGGTAGGCCGAGGCGACCTCGGGGCGCGAGCATCCGAAACGCCTGATCTCTGACACCAAAAAACACCATTTTGTCAATGTTGCGTGTGGTTTCAGCTCATATCCTATAATTTAGACAATCTTAAACACAAATATTTATTATATAATAATATAAATAAAATGAGCAGTGGGCTTGTAGCGCAGAATTCAATTGCATTTCATTTCTGTAGTGCTTTTGTCAATTTTGAGAGGTTGTAAAGCAACAGAGAAAACATTTTAGCATAAAACAGCAGGCCTAAAGACAAGCTATAGAGAAACTATAGAAACAGTGGGGAAAAAATAAAAAACAAACACTATATAAATAGGCTTTACAAGAAATCTATTTAAACACAAATACAACAAAGACATAAAAACATTAATAAAGTAAGAGAAATGATAGTGATAATATGAGGAAATAGTGTTTGGAATAAAAGTAATGAACACTTTGAATGGACACAATTCGCTACCTTAGAATTATATGGTTCTATTTGACATTTTTGTCAAAATTGAGTTATTGACATATTCTTACTCTAATATAACTTATACACACTATTAAAGGTGTTTAATTTAAAAAAAATGCATTTTGGGTGTTTAATTTGACAAAAACCTCAATATCTCAAAACTGGGTTGTTACTTATTAGCTACTTTATAAAATATAACCATCCTTTGTCCAAATTACATCTCTCAGGCAACTTTATTAAGTAAATATGGTCTGGAGTATTATAAGTGATGTTGTGTAATGCCCTCAGACATTCTTACAGATTTACTTCTGTGCCAGAGGCTTTCTGTCTATTTAAGTTGTGATTTTAATGATTGTTAATGTAATTTATTATGTATTTATGAGAACTTTTATATTAAGACACTGTGCTTCATGTGTGTTTTAAACGTTTTAATGAGTTTATATGTTTAGACATGTCCATTAATATACTTATATGTTGTTTCAAGCCCAAAGCCCCCTGTGGCTTTAACAAGTTAAGTTCTTAGAAACTATCATGCACTATTGGGTTATACTCTGATATGCACCAGTCTACCACACATCTCTTTGTAGCCTCAGTGTCTGTTATTTTCAGTTGCCTGCACTTTACTTTTGTATGTTCTTTTTTACTGGGTGAAAGGCTTTCTGATCTTTGCACTGTTTCATCTTTAGTCTGCAATATTTCCACTATTGCAGTAATATAATATTTCCACTCGGTGACACCTGAACAATAAGAGAACAATAGCTGCGCCTTTGTTTGCTGCTGTTAAACATTGAGTGTTTAGAAGGCAAACTTTGGTGTCAATGAAGTGAGAACGTGCCCTGAGTATTGCGAGATGTGACACTAACGGCTCCTCTCAGTCAGTACAGACACAAAAGCAAGATGGATGAGTCACTGACCACAGCCTAAAGTCACATGTTTGATGTTTGCACAAGACAAGCTATAAAGTATTAAAACATAATCATTTAGTTAGGAATTTACAACTATTAAATGGTGTTTTTTATTTGTAAAGGAATGTATGTTTTTTACTAATATAATATTAATAATATTCACATAATTAATATTGCTGTAAATACCCAAGCAATTTAAATAATGTGTTTCTTTGTTTTTCTTTTATTACTGACTATTCATCTGTCTTGAATAATTATTAGAACAATTAAAGAAGTGCGTAATAGCTTAATTAATACAAACTTGCTTGCACGACGTTGCTTTAAATGACTTTCCTAATATTTACTAATGCAGTTAATTTCCCTCTGCAACCCTGCATAGTCGAACAAAAGTTTTTAGTTTAAACAACAGCTATTTGCAAATAATATTTAAGAATGACTCTAATCTGCCTGTCAGCCGGTGTCTTTTATTAACTCTTGTGCTGCAAAAGAGGGCCGTCTAGACGAAGAGTGAGCTACTGTATTGTACACAATGGATTTAAACTCTATTTTTGCACACTTTGCCTGACTGTGAACTGTGAAACAGGGCTAAGGTTATTCCCAGTCCTACAGGTAGATTTGGCTTCCATTTGGAGACGTGAGACCAGTTCTGCTCTCATCCATATTCATCTTGTGAAATGGGGAAATGTGACATATGGCTGGTACTGCTGTACACCCTGCAGAACGAGAGAGACAAGTTCAAAATTGGATTTAACACTGCAATTCCCTAATGACCTGATGGGCTGGCACAGTTACCATCCTGAAGGTGTATCAGGCAGGTCTAATCCTATTACAATAGCAGCAAACTTCTCCTGTAGATCTGTCCCAGTCTGGAATTTACAGCCTGAAGAAATACAGTAGCAGCTCTGTTGATGCAAGACAGGTGATGTTGTTCTGTGTCTTTCGCAGATATTAAAGAGGAAACTCTTCTTTTAAAGGCAGAGTAGGCGATTTTTCCCAGAAACTGTTTATGCTGATTGAAAGCATTGATTAGCACTTCCTAATAGCACCAAGTGGTATAAATATATTTACATGAATCTATTTACATCTTCTGTGGAAGGCCCGGGAGCATAAAATATTTGTCCAATCATTGCATTAGGTCCGAATGCAATGATAGGTTGTCCTACTTGTCGGTGAAACTATGTGTTTTGGAGGAGGCGTGGCTTTGGCGAGCGTTCTAAAAGGAGGGCGGAATCTTACGTTTTCAAAGCTAGCTTGGTATCAATTAGCTTGGTAGCTAGCTTGGTAGCTTGGTATCAAAATTGCCTACCCTACTTTTACCATTACAGTAGATTTTAATGACATTGGGACATTGTTTTCTCTCACTACTGTGCTGGCTGAGTAACAATTAGATTAGTATCACAGCCCTGCATACATTGAGCTTTATGGCTTAAGTACTGTTTAAAAAGCTCCAATAATTCACCTCATGTAAGTTGGTGACTTGTTGCCTGCTTTTTCCTACCGGTTCCCACTTATCCATTTAAAGCTATAATGAAAACTTCCGCTTCACAGAGAAACTCATACACAGGCAAAATTTATGCTCGTCTGCTAATCTAATCAAGTGTTAAAGCACAAGACTTTAGATTAAAAGGTGTTTAAGTTAATGCAGAAACATAAATTCAGTCATGTGTAAAAATAAAATCTTAACTTATGTAAGTTCACAGTCTTTTCTAATTATCTCTCAAAAGTCAGCACTGTAATTAAATGTTAAAATAGCTTAAACTCTGAGTTATCATAACAGGCCAGTAGCCAACCACATCTCCCCACCTTTAGTTTTTGCTAAACAGAGAGAGAATAATTCTTTGGGTGTGTTTCTTCACTGATTAAGAGCTCTCCATTATTCCCCATCCTGGTCCATCCCAGCTGGGCAGAGAGTGAGCACGGGGAGGCAGGTACCAGTGCTGACAGATCACACTGTTAATTGCTAATTGTGTCTCTCATTAGGCGCTGGGGTGACAGGTGTTGTTAGTGTGTTGTGAGTTTTTCTGCACTCTCACATGGCTTGTGCTGGGTCCCCAGCGCTTTACCACAGATCGACGCACTAATGGCTCCCCGGGGGTATCCCATCAGCCCCTTGGCACAACGCACAGTGAGTTCAGCGTTTGATACTGTGTTGCAGTCGCGTCGGAATTCCCGATGGATCGGGATTCGCTGTCTATCACTGCCTACCTGCTCTCAGGTTTTATGGATAAGTAATTCTGAAATAGGATTTATTTAGTCGGTTAGGTGAGTGAGGTATCTAATAGCGAGTCATTTGGATCAAATGTTTATCCCTAAAGGTCTGAAGAATAAAGAGAGAGACAGTATTGTTTTGTGATTTAATAATGTGCTTTTGTTCAGTTAGTTACCCTGGCTCAGATTTCCTGCTTTCATAATGTTTCAGTCCCCATTGTGTGTTTGAATGAAAACCATACATTGAATCTTTACAGAAAAGTTGTTATTTTGTTTTGGCTGTTAAAAATACTAAAAATGACATTTGAGATGTTGTTCATGGGGTGAAAACTTCACTAACATGCTTTTAAAGTGTTTGCTTAGATATTTGAATATCCAACACACCTAAATGATACAAAAGTATAAATGTTTTTTTTTAATGGAAACATTTAAAGTTAATTGTAATTTTCTTCTGTAAATAGTTTGGATAGCTGAATAATCATCTGATGTGTCTAAAATATCTGCTGTAAGATGCTTTTATAAATGAATTGTTTCTTTACAGTTATACCTGTGACCGATGCTTTTATTAAGGGCCTGCATTGTGTTAAAGTAAACATTAAGTTTGACAGTGAATTGTTTAATTTAAGACTTTGGTTGTGCATAGTTATTGTGCCAAACATTTGGTGTGATGAGGCCTTAAAAGCGGCAGTCTTTAAATCAGTGGTCTTTACATCAGCGGTCTTTACATCAGCGGTCTTTAAAGCAGTGGTCGTTCTGCGTAATAGATATATACATGCAGTAATGATTGTTTTCTGGATTGATAATTATTATTGTGTCTCCGGTGCTGATGTCCCTGTTTACCTCTCAGAAAATCTCTCTCTGGTGTGCCATGTTTTCACTGGCTACTAATTACAGCCCAAGGCTTCAATTCAGTGTCTCCCCAGACCATCTCGACCCTGCGGCCCAGCTCTCTGATATTACTCCCCTCTTACTCCATGTTTTCTCTTCCTCTCAGTCTCTCTCTCTGTGGACATTAGCTCTTCTCGCTGCTGAATATTAACACTGGTATTAATAGGCCGGCCCACCTGCCGTTTGATACAGAGCCTGACAGTATATTAGCAGAGAGTGTGTGATACTCAGGGCCTCAGCGGTGCTGTGTGGTAATAACTCCCCTGTCAGCGGCTCGCTAATGAGGCGGTCCCAGTCTGGGACAGGTGTGCTGGCGGGCTCTGCCCGAGGGACCCCCACCTCGAATGAGTGAGCGCTTGAAAGTCTCCTCAGAGGACGAACTCTATCGCTGTCTGTCAAGTTTTGTTTCCAGACAGGAGAAAAGAAACAGACACGTGTTGTTATTTTATTATCTTCTGTGTTTGTCAATCTGTCAATTTCTTTTTTTACATTTAGGTGCCTGTTTCATCCAACTGCCTCACAAATCAGGAACAAATATTAGCAAGGTAAGGAGTCGACAATATTACCAGAGGATTTAATTTTTTTGGTGTTCAAATTGCTCTTCATGAGTGTTTAAAATAAAAAAATATATTTTCTTTATTCATCATTGTTTAAAGAAATGTAATTTCTGTAATTTCACATGATGCACACATGAGTTACAGAAAGGGTCTGTTTACATATAGCAAAATCCATCCATGGGAATTGGTGGTAATACACAACATGATGTTCATCCGCCTGGACAAGTAGTCCCAATAATAATACAGCATACTGTAACTTCATAGATATATAACCTTATACAATATATAGAGTCATGCATTTACACACACACACATATTTATAACCATATATAACATATACATATTTTTACATAAGAACTATTATGCAAAAATATGAGTTCACATGATGCTTTTAAACACTGTGCCCATAAACTTCCATTGTAAGTCAATTACTGTACATGCAGTGTTTGTTAGCACATACAAACTGTGGTGTGTGTGTGTGTTTGTGTGTGTGTGTGCTGTAGAACACTGGTACACACAATCTGTACAGTCTTTTAAAACTTATTTGAAACTTTCAGGTTTTGTTCCAGTTTCACCTTTTTGTTTTTTTATCTTTGAGAACAGCTTTGTTTGCCAAAAGGCCTCGAGTGTGAAATTTCAGAATTAATGAGACTAATCGCTATTCTATTATGAGGGATAATCAGTCCAGTAGATAATATTGATTTTCATGAGTAACCAGGTGTTCTGTCTGTCTTACACACACACACACACACACACACACACACACACACACAGTGAGTTGCTAGACAGCTGCTTATGGTTTTGCAGTGGTTGCCTAGGAGTTGCTAAGGTATTCTGAGTGTTGTTAGGGTGCTGCTAGACACAGAATCCATAGCAGATATTTGATAAGTCTTATTAATTAAAAACAGCCTGTGCCAAGTCTGTACAATCAGAGTATGTGGACTTTCAAACATGAGTTGTGTCTGTATGTTGCATGTTTTGCACGATTCCCCGAAACTGATGCTACATGAATGTTTTTGTGATGGAAATGTTACGAGACAGAATATTTCTATTGCTGTGCACCTCTGTGTCTATTAATGGTCACCGTGGGTAAAATAAGTGGTAGGCGTTCGGCAGTGCTTTGACAACCGTGTGATTTATCCAAACCCGTTGGTTCTGTTTGCACCGGCGTGCTCGCGTCACTCATAATAAACATCAGCTCGTCTCCGCCGAGGCACTCGCTCTCAGCCTGCAGGTTTTGTTCGCCGCATCTTCTGGCAAACTCTATTTAAACAACCTGGTAAACATGCCTGTCTTCATTCATTATTTCATCCCTCATCATGATCAAACCTCTCAATTTAATGAGGCAAATAGATATTTCTGCACTGATTGTCTCTCTCCCTCCAAGTATTAAGAATATTAAATGGACACATCTGTTTTTAATTAGCCGCTAAAGTCACCTCAACGCTGCCTTCCATTTTAATGTACTTCATAGGCTGTTTTTTTCTGTAATGCCTGTTCTGAGTAAACAATGGCGGCTGCTTTATTAGCTTCATGGCACGATTCAGTCAAAAATCTTCTTTCATTTGGTTGTCATGTTTTGGCCTGGTGGGCTCCCTTATCTGAAAATAAACCAAGAACGAGTATAAAATTAAAGGTTCTGTATCTGCACTGGCCTGACACCTCACAAGCTGTGACAAAATCAGAGAGGATCTAAACCGAGGCCTTGTGGCACCCCAAGCAAGAGTCAACATTAAAAACAAGGTGTCAACAAAGAGTCAACAAGGTGAAAAAGTCACCATGTGCAACGGACTATGCATTTAAAAAGAGATGTTTGTCCTTAGGAGAGGCTGTAGACTGTTAAACGCTCAGTTGAACAGTGCACACACACGCCCATGCTTTATAGCAACCCAAGGGAATTATGGGAAAGGTTACTCTATGAGGGATGATGTTAGTTTTTGCAGACGTGGCATGTTAAGGTGGAGGTGAGTGGGGGTCCGCACAGAGCAGATGAGTGTTTTTGAGAATATGCACAGACAGGTGTCGGTCCCTCTCTGCTGGTCCTCTGGGGACCAAAAACATAATTAGATACAAACACTTAGAAGGAGCGTCATGAAGACCCGCATATGATTCTGTGAGCTCCACCTGCCCTCTAGTGGAGCATAAACAGTCTGCGTGTGTCATCCTCAGTTCACGTTTGTGTTAAGGTTGTTTTTAATGTTTTATTCTAATTTTGGAAAACAAAATTGGTTCAGTTTGGTTACACAGTTCAAGCTGGTTTAATCAGCTCTTCTGATTTCGGTGGTTTAGGGCACCTGTCAGCTGTCTGGTTGGGTGACCAGCTGAGAAACTAGCTAAAGTTATCAATCTGGTCATTTGAAAACCTGATAAGAAATGTTTAGGTTGATATTGAAATAATATTTAATTTGGTAAAAGTTGTAGTTATAGTATATGTTAGTATATATTGGTTGATTTTTATTATTTTATATTTTATTTTTTGCACAAAAATTTAACAAAACTATACAGACATATTACATGTATGAGTACATACATATGAAGCCAACAGCACTGAACAAATGATTTAAATAGAATTTAATACAATTTTTCTTTATGGCTCGTATTCAGTATGATATTTTAAATTTGCACCTAAAATAAATATACTTTTAAAAATAAAGATACAAAGAATTATTTACAGCAATGCCATAAAAAACTCAGTTTTGGTTCTTCCCCAAAGACATTTTCAGTCAAAGGTTCTAAAAGAACCATTCTTTCTTACCTTTCCACTAAAAAGAACTTTTGCAACAGAAAGGTTCTGTGGATGTTAAAGGTTCTTTAACAATACATGTTTATTTTACCATTTTTAAGTGTTGCATTTCCCATGTGTGCCACCAGAGTGCAGTATAAACTAAGGCAAGACATGACAACTGACACAGTACGTAATCACTAGTTGGTCACAATGCAGGGCTGTGTTCTCAATACATAAGCATACATACATAGTACACTCACTATATTTGTCTATATAGTATTCATGCTGTGAATAGTATGCAAACAAGAGCAGTGGACATCACAACAGTGCCCAGAGAGCAACTGAGGGTAAGATGTCTCGTTCAAGGGCACCTCAGTTGTTTCCAGATAGCACTGAAAATCGAACCAGCAACCTTCAGGTTAAAAGATGCTCTAACTATTTGACCACAACTGCTGAGTTGTGAGTCGAAGAAATGTTTATGAAGCGGATGAAATGGGCACTTCCTGTTCTCAAACCCTGAGTCATAACTCAGCTGTCACTGGGCTGAATAAATGAGATTCAGAAACAATTTCCCTCCATCTCAGTCACGTGATCTGTCACATGATCAAGGGAAAGGAAATTAGCTTCCTTAAGGGAAAATGATGGATTCCAGAAGAAAAGGATTAATAGTGAGGATTGTTTTCATTCATTAATAGATGATCTGAAAGAAATGAGCTAATCTAAACAGGGTTTTGATGTTTGGAATTACTATGAATACATGCAATTATATGCAAAAAACCCTAAAAGGAACGATGGGGTGCAGCTAATTGATGGAATTATTTTGTGGTTAATATATCGTTTTAAGATTTGCACAAAGACTCTGAAAATGTGTTTCTGTGATGCTTTAGTGTTTGAATCTTTACTCGATATACATGCGATAGCAATACTGAATTCTTAGCACAACTAATGACAGATTTTTGTAGGCAATTACTGTAACAAGGTTTATTGTAATACAGTGAGAGGGAAAACGTGATGTTTTGTACGACCGGCATGTAAAACACATTCTCTTCAGTTGTAGTCATTCAGAAAGCTTTTAGCATTCAGCGTGTACAACAGCCCAACATCTTGAGAGACAAATTAAATGAGTAATTATGTAGTCTTGCTGTGTAACTGTACCAAACATTGGAGCTGTGAGGTCTAAGGGTTTTGTTTCAGCTTGGGTTTTGTACATCGTTTTTGGGGTACAGCACAATCCCGCACACACACACACACACTCATACTGCTTTCCAAAGAAAGCCCACACTGTTGGTTGACCAGAACAAGCCGTGATTGTGTAAGTGAATGAGAAATGCCGTTAGTTTGGTTATGGTCTTGTGACTTTGTTAAAACCTCTCCTGATCTTTCAAAATTGTGCTGATCTTGGAAATAGTACAGCAATATTAAATAAAATGGCATTGAACTATTAAAAAAATCTCCATTTTCCATCTGTGAGAAACAACTGAGCTATTAAAGAGATCAAAGAAAACTTAAGAATAACGTTTCTGGTATGTATGCTATATAAAAGCAATGTTCTGTTAATATTGCTGCAAGAATGTTTTTTGATAACTGAGAGAACTTTGAGAGAACTTTTAGGGAATGTTAGCCAACATTCCAAAACGTTCCCTGTTAGCCGAGTATTGTACTGATGCATAAAGTATTATATATATACTTTTTCCTTTGTTTTCCAAAAATAGCAGCATAGCGGTTTCAAATAAATTAAGGGTGTTCAAATAATTTTCCTTTTTAGGTGAAGTATTCCTTTAATAAGTCTCTGGGATAAACAGTGTCACTTAGACTCTAAAGGAAGGCCAGGTGTCTCTGATAACTTGTCACGGTTTTGGCTCTTTGCATCTCTTCTCTGGAGAGAGCGTTTCAATTCTCGACAGCCATTATGTGAAAACAGGACAGAGCAATAGGCAGCATCAGCCATGTAAGACGCTCGTATGTGTGTTTATAGAAGCTATTTGCAGGCTGTTTGTGTCTCGCCTCAGGGTCTGTGCACCGGTCATGATCCCACAACCAGTTCTGCAGGGACACAATCGGCCTCTGAAAAGTGGGAGTGCAGTGCTTGACCACAACAAAACAGCCCCTCTTAGTACAGAGTCACTCAGAGGAGTTAGTTTAGCAGCAAGCCAAGCATGAAACGTTGAATGCTCAACTCAATGCATCAAAGAAAACATGCCAGACCCTCTGGCTGTCATCCACTCAAAGTGAACACGGGGCCACTGAGACTCCTCGTCACTATAAATCACTAGAGACTAAGTTTGAAGCAAATTATAAGTAGTCCTGTTTTAAAAATAGTTTATAGCAAATAATATTTGGTGTTTTCAAAGAGATAAAAGATGCAACCATTCAAAATGACAGAACCCAGAAGACCGAAAAAATCACCCTTTTAAAAGTAATAATTCATCTTTTATTCGCACTGTTGTTGTTAAGAACAGTTTATCTTCTGCTCAACACAAACCTAATAATTTTGAAACGTTTTACTCAAAGATTGGATGAACTTCAATATCTTAATTGTTTCTCCTAGAATAAATGGAGAGTAATTATAAACTTTTTTTGGTTCTTGAGCCTTTTGTTAAAAAAACCCTAATAACCCAAATATAGTGATACATTTCAATTAAACTTTTCAGCAAATTCTACCAAGACCAGATTATGTGAGTTGCATTATACACTTTCATTTTGTAGCTCTATAATCTTGCTGTGCTTTTGCACTCAAAAAAAAATTGCTCCTTGTCCAATTTGCTTAAAAAAAGTTTAATGTTTTTCATCTTAGTTTTAGTGTGTTTGAATTGGTTACTTTTTGTGGTTTTGAAGTAGCATTGCAGAAGATTCCGATTATGGCCAGAAGATGTATACTTCCCAGCATGCTTTGCATGGGACTGGAGAGATGAAAGTAGAAATAAAGTATTTTATCCATTTTTAAGCATGTAATTCTATGGAAAAAAAACTTTTTTTAAATTGTAGAACTTCTGAAAGTTAAGGCAGAGTTCTTTTTGTGGTTTTGTGTGGTTACTTCACTGAAACATAATTGAGAGCTTAAATATATCTTTTGCAAACTCTGGTTAAGAGGAATAAATTGTTTCTTTGAGTCTGTCTACCCAACTATAAAAAACATATAAGTTGTGTTTAAAATCTCTCAATTGTTTCTGTAAAACAAATGATATATGAAATTGCTTACGGTTTTCTCCTAAAACCTCTGGGATCTCAACTGTCAGACATTTTATTTTTTATAATAAATTAATCGACATTTTTTTATAAGCTCTATACAGCTCTATACTCATGTTTAAGTTAAGTTGACGTTTAAGTTGTAAGAAATAGCTGAAAATGTTCATCTGGTGATGTCAGAACAGCTTTAGGTTTTGGGCAGTTCTGTGGTCTGGAACAAAGATCAAAGCTACAGGAGGAGGAATTTGAGGTCACAATCGAAGCCAAAACTAGCTTCAAATTCCCTTTAAGTGGAACTTGACTTTAAAATGTTATTGTATCGGTTGTGAACGAGAACCTGGTGAACAGTTTTGCAAGGAACAAATTGATTGGTTTGAAGAAAATGGCCGATTGTTGATGTTTGTGAAGGCATCTCGCTCGACCTCTATTTGCTGGCCTCATTTCTGCTGTATTGTTTTTTTACGCTTCACTGAAACTGGCAGAGAGAAACATAACAATATAAATACAAAATGCGTCTGTTTAACATGTTTTGAATGTGCTAAGAATCAAACAAGAGGCAACACTTTGGCTCTTAGTAAACACACTTCAGTGTTTTTTGCTGTGTTTGTATATCATGTTCAACAATTGTTGACTAGTTCTGTTCCACATCTTAACTCAGTGACACGGCTGATCCAACACAGATCTTCAACCCTCTGGTGGACCTCAACTGTAATGTAAACCACCCTGACAACTTATAAAAATAGAGTATCATTGTAATTTTAGCTTTCAGCTAGTAAAAGGCTCAAAGTGAAGTTAAAGAAGTACTTTTGTTCATTTTCCATTTCAAGCTACAGACCTCATGAGAACAGAAATTAACTCACAGCAGCATTCTGAGAAATGATATACAGAGTTTTGGCATGTTGTGGCTTATGTGCCCTCAGGCCATGTCACATTGATTTTTGTGAGGCACAATACTGGCACAGCAAATGTCGATATTAACAGTAGGAAACGCTGGATATTTTTGAGCTCTGGTTTTCCAGGTAGGAACATGTTGACTGCAGAAAACATCCAGAATGGAAGCAGCGTGGTTTTGATTGTATTTGTATGTGTAAGTTTTATGTGTGTTTGTAAAACATTTGTTTACTGTTGATTAAGAAAGGCAATAAAGTTTTACAGAAACGTTTTTGTTGAAACTGTTTTGTTTTTGTAAAATTTTCCTGTCTTTGCTGGGAATAGAGAAGTTAAAAAATGCATTGGGAAATTTCATATAAGCCCAAATCATTTGAATATGCTTAAATGTATAAATAGGGCCTTCATAGAAGGACTTGAAGACAATATTATTTACCTAAAGCTGTTACATTTATGGGTTAAAATAGTGCAAAAATCCTTTATTGAGCATGCACATAATACACAAAGTAACCTGCAATTTTATGTTTCCAAAAACTTGGAATCACTGAATCAGGAATGTGTACTTAACATAAAGTACCGCAGATCTGTGACTGCTGTAAGTGTATTTATATATTTTTATTTATTGACACACATAGGACAATGTTAAGCAAACTTTCATGGGTGTCCCCTGATGACAGCAATGAAATACATAGAGACTCGCACCCGAGCTTGCGTGTGTCAGCGTTCCATTCCACATTAAATCTTCCACTGGGGATTTTCCATTGCTTTCTATGAACTGTAAAATGATCAATACTAATGCCTTCAGTTGGTCTGATCATGTCATTGAGTGAATCTGTATTGGCTCTCTGGGGCAGCTATAGATCTCTGAGGATAGACTGAGTTCAGACCACCGTCAGAGAAAGATCTATAGAGTTATAACAGCATTGACTCTCATATAAATCATTATTACGATGGCTGTTACGCAACGATACAAGCCTGAGCTCATCTAATGTCTGCAAGTAAACAGAGGAAAGTTTACATATCACCTCTTTCAAGTGTCATTATGCTAAAAAAAAAAATGGACGGGCCTGTAGTTAATGATCTTCCACACGCACCACAGATGCTCAGCTGCTGTGTGTTTTAATGACCAAAAGACAGTATTAACTGTTAAATTATATAAAGTTTTAATAATGTTTACATTTACGTGAATCCAAATTAGCAACAGAATTAACCTTTTAAAGAAATGTATAAAAAAACTAAATATTTATATTCATAGAAAAAGTTTTTACAAATTTATTCGATTTTTTGTACTATTGATTCAAAGCTTTTTAGAAATAAAATTAACAAAAATCAGTTACTGAGTAAGTAAATAACACAGTGTTCAACACGATCTCACCTTACCACGATTCACAAGCCTAAGTTTATAATAATCATTAATAATTTGAGCTGTCGATCCAGTTTTTTTTTCCAGATTTGTCTTCATTTGACTTCAAAATACGTAAAGAAAAGTACAAATTAGCCTCTAGGTGTATTATAATAATAATAACGTCCTGAAAATATAATAATGTTAACGGTACAGGAAAAACTTGAAAAATGGAAAGCGTGAAATTAGCAACTCGACACTGAAACAACCAACAAGCCCAGATCACATTCAGTTTGGTTACTGTCACAGTGTTGTTAGGGCTGCAGATTAGCTTCATTTCAGGGCAACTGATCGTATGAAACCGATCCATTATTATACCAAACCAAATTATTATTCAGTAAACCTCACTGTTATAGACATTAAGCCAATTACTGCAGCAAAAAGCAACAGCCAACAGTTTACAGTTCGTGAAATGTCATCGTTTGAAAACCGTGGGTGCTGTTTGTATCAACCTTGCCCTTGTAAACGAACTGCACACTGAATTATGACAATTGCCTGCAGCCGGCCAATCAGATTATAGCGTGAAGTATGACATCGTTCCTGCCATTCTTGTTTGCAATATTCATCAGTTAGTCTATGGCCACACTGCTGGTGTGCTGTCTGAGGCTAAGGCTGTATTCGAAATAGCCCCCTATATTCTTGGTGCACTATTTGAGGGGACAGTTATTTTGTTGTGGTGTCTGAAATTCTAGTGGACATTAGGTCATGCATTCTTTCAATCCCATAATGCACTTCAAAAACAATTCTCATTTTCATCCACTCCTTTAAGTGGACTATGTTAGTGAGCTAATGTAGGAAACAGGGCATAAGTGTATAGGGGGCTATTTCAGACACAGCCTTAGACTATAAGAAAATCGACAACAACACGGTTAAAGAATGTAACAGTTTATTTTAGAGCGTTGGGTCATAACAGAGTTCAACAAAACTGATATTCTGCTTGAATAACTATCACCCACTCACTGGTATAAATGGTTAACTATAGATAAAATACACAATAACAGCACTGAAATGTATAAACCTTTTTTCTTTTATCATGTCCAGTTAAACCTCTGGTCACAACTTGTAAGATCCAAAGGAAGTGGTTCACAAAGTCCAACAGTAGATTGGCACAAAGGGAACGACCAATGAAATGAGCCGGAGACAAAATACTCAAAAACAAGAAGCAACTTGCTGGGTTAGAAAAAGGCAAATGTAAAACACGTTCAGTAAGACAGAATCATCCCAGCTAACAGGTAACGTTTTCAGAACGTTGGCTAATGTTTTCTAAAAGTTCTGTCAAAGTTATCAAAACGTTCCTGCAGTAATATTATAAGTTTTTTAACATTACATATCATATATCAAAAATGTTATTCTTGAGTTCTTAGTGGAACATTTTAAAAATGTAACAGAACTAAGAACATTTTTAAATAACGGTCATGTAACAAAGCAATAATATTAATACAATGTCTAAAAACTTTTGAACGTTCCTAGAATATTCAAAATAACCTTTTAATTAATTTAATTAATGTTTTTGTTACTTAAATGGAAACATTAGGGAAACGTTCTTACAACCTAAAATTGTTAGCTGGGATATCTGAACAGTATTCAAACAGATGGCCCACTTTTGTTTTCAGGAATGGTTGCGACACTTAACCACAACACTCAACATACAGTATTCAGTTTGCTCTCGAAGGCCACATACACACTGCAGGTCAATTCGATTGTCACTTCACTTCTGAAAGCTTCATCTGGTTTTCTTCTGGCATATTAACGAAACAGTCACGTCTGCAATCGGCTTTCAGTGTGAGAATTATTCTTACTGATTCCCAGCAGGGAGTTTGTTTACAAGTAAAAACTGCATTTTGGAACTGAATCAGTCCTGAGAAACCTGTAGTGTGTACAGAAACGAAAGAAAGGAAATGAGTTGCAGTGAATACAGTGATTTCACTCAGAAATCACAGAAACGGGGACGTCATGACTCAAAAACTCTTTTCACTGTTGATGCTTCCTGCAGTTTAGCAGTAACTTGTATGTTACAGTCCTGAGAAAAAAACGCTGTTTAAAAGCAGCAACCTGAAATAAAGAAAATACTGTACGAATGTTTTGCGATCACTAATACACCGTTAGAAGTTCCTAAAACTGTTGGCATCCACGTATCATGTACAGCAATGAGACACCAAACCGTTGCTAGCGTTATCACTATGGCAACCATTGTGAGGTATCTCATACCTGTGCACAATGATCATTAACATTTATGCATTTGGCAAATGCTTTTATCCAAAGTGACTTACGGTGCATTCAAGCTACACGTTTTATAAGTACGTGTGTCCCCTGGGATTCGAACCCACAACCTTTGTGCTGCTAACGCAATGCTTTACCAATTGAGTTGTCACTTCCAAAACTGCAGTGTGTATGCGGCCGAAGAGATGCAACATTTGGCCCAGAGACACTATTCACATGTACAGTACAATTACTGCTGGTAATCTCTAAAACTAGATTCTCTCTCAAACCACAGACCAGAGAACATCCCTCTATCTATACAATTAATTTAAAACCCCCAGAAAGGGTCCAGGGTCATCTCACACCATCCTTTCTGGCCACATCTTAGGTCTGTACAAGCAAATAAAATATGAACTCTTTAAAACATCCATTTCTCTTAACAAAATAATCTGATCCATTAAAAGTTCACATAGCAAAAGAGGTAACAGATCTCCATATATATATTTATACGGTATATACACACACACTATTTTGGCAGACAGAACATGAATTAGTTCTTTATTGTAAACAGCTCTCTGATTCTCTTTCTCGCATTCACACACAAAGTCCTGTTCCATTCATGATTCCAGTTCTAATTCCACCTAATACTCAGAGCTTGTGCTTGTAGAAAGAACGTTCCGGCTCACACACACCCAACCTGACCCCAGAGACCTGCGGCAATGAGAAGACACACGGACAAGAGGGCACAGACACGAACAGGAAGTGGAGGAGGTGGAAACAGGAAGAAGAGAAGGCCTTTTCCCCTCTCGCGAAAACATTTCTCCCTTAACTGGTTCTTTTGGAGATATCCTGTGAGTGAGATGCGACTGAAATGTTCTCGGCCAGCTGTAGCCCTCAGCGCACACTGATCCTAGGTGCGAGATACAGTAACAGAATTTAAGGGATTTGGAGGGAAGGCTTCGTAACCTCAGTTCTCATCATCGGTGATGTCATCTTCGCCGACGGCTTTCTCTGGGATAGCTTCTAGGCTCTTACGGCCCTTGGATTCGGACGATGGCCCTGATACCCCCTTTCCCAGGTTGGATGTGAGGGCGGCATAGTGTATCTGCTTCAGGTTTTCCGAAACTTCCGCACGGGCGTGTTTTAACAGATCTGCCTGGCCCTGAGAAGACAGCAAACTGACATCAGCAAGATCCACAAACTTTAACTGTTATGTAAACAGGCAAAGAGAGGCAGCCAAACAAAAGAACAAAAACAACACACCAAACAATTGTCATTATTTACTAACCCTTATGTCATCTGACATTTGTCTGTGACAATACATGAGGGTGAATAAAGCAGAACATTTTTAACTGTCTCTATTTGGTTTGTCAACACTAAATACAGCAAACAGCATCTTAAATGTTTGGGGATTTAATCCTGCAAAGCACACTGCATTTGTAGCATAAATGATATGAAACAAATACAAAAATGTCAGATTTTACATATAATCTCTTAATGATCACATCTTCATTGCTTTTAAATGCACATTAAATTTGCTCATTTTAAATACTGTAATTTATACTGGAAGATATATCAGCCAAAACCTGTTATTTTTTTTATCATGATCTGTATTTACCGGTAAATCCTATTCCGATAAAAAGCCTTCAGTCTAGTGAGATGTAATAAAAATGTTTTAATTTTTACTGAATATTTACCATATTTAACCATCCATGATTAACATAATATCTTGTGAAATAATATTGTGTGACAAAATAAAAGTCTGTTATGTTTTTTTAAATATTTCTAATTTACTATAATTTGTGTTATATCGGCCTCATATTGGCTAAAAACGGCCACAAATATTTCTCATCCGTATCAGCCATTAAAAAAAATCAGTAAAAAAACACTAATTTATACTGTTTCAACTGTTCTTTCTCTTATAAATAACTATTCTGTTTTTATTCTGGAAACATAGAGACATGCATTTTCCATAAAGCTTTGAAACAATATGCACTGTGAAAAGCACTACAGAAATACAGAGGAATTAAATGGAATATGCTTCGCAAAATCAAGAGCCGCCTACTAACACATATTCCTGGAAAACAAGGGTTTTAAAATAATAGCAGGTCTAAAGCTAAAGCCTAGCTTTGTTTTCAACAACAGGCTTGTGTACACGTGTACACACACACACACACACACACACACACACACACACACACACACACACACACACACTCAACATTTCATTATTATTGATGTTTTCAAAGCAAATCTAATCGTCACCTCAACTCGCTCTAATGCTGTGATGTCATTCAAATCCATTCTGTCATGAACGTGTCTTTCAGTTTGACTTCAGTGTCAGTGATTAATCATTTAGAAACATTTTAGAACCTGGACATTTTCCTAGCTAACAGGAAACATTCTCAGAACGTTGGCTAATGTTCTCTAAAATAACAGTCATCCAACATTTTCTTGCAGTAATGTTGGTAGACCTTTTTAAATATGGTTTTAATGTTATATATCACATATCAAAAATAATATTTGTTAAGTTAGTGTAACATTTTAAAAATGATTGAATAATGTTCTTAAACCCTAAAGAATTAGGGTTTAAGTCCAGTTTTTTAAACTGGACATTCAGAACTTTCAAAATAACATTGGTAACATTTCTGTTACCTAAATGGAAACAATATGGAAATGTTCTTACAACCTAAAACTGTAAGCTGGGAAAAATTCATGTACAAATTTCTGCTATGGAGACAGTCACACTGAATATTGTGCTGCTGGCTTACAAATGTTTCTCTTACTGTGTTGTTTTGAATTCTATTACAGGCTGTTTGTCCTTGATGTTTTTTTTATTGCAGAACAGGTTGTGCAACCTTGTGTTAAGCAGTTAATGGCTTCAGAACCGGCACATTAGAGAAGAAACCGTGATGAATGTGATCACCTTCAAAATGGTGATGTTCCAGGTAAAGCTCTCCACCGATTTATGGAGCTTCCGTCCCCTCAGTCCCTCCTTTGTGGCCATGTCATGCAGATTTTCATGAAACTCCATCGCTAAAACAAAAACAATTTGAAGGTTCAAATCAGGGCAGAATGACAGATAAAAATAATCAATATTGTCAGTCAGAATAAAGTTTTGATTCTGAAATGGGTTGAAAGGGCGGAACCATCGTTTCAACCAAACAGTTAATGTTGCCAAATAAATAAAAAATGAATAATTTTTTAATTAATTAAATGGACATAAGATGCAACATAATAATACACAGTAACAAACAGAAAACATTCCCTATATTTATTTGTAGGAAAACATTTTAAAACATAAAACATTGTATTTTTAGGAAACTTAATGGCTTATATTTTATTACTTATATTTTGAATATTTTGAATATGATATTTAATTCAAAATATTGTTTGCAGAAGCACAGCTGTTTTTAATGTGCTTGTAACATGGTTTCGTTCTCTGAAAATCTCGTTTTCTGGGATCAAAGACACTATTGGACGCGGGTTGAAACAAAAGCTTTTACTTTCTGTCATCTCAGCACGTTTCACCACATGATGATTTTACTCCTCCGGTTCAGATTAAAGCCCGACAGGAGACATGAACACAGACCTGTTGTGTCACTCTCAGCTGATCTACAGCTCACTGTGTTTGCTGTGCAGCCTCCACATCTAAACTGTTACAGGATTAAACTGGGAGTGTCAGGTTTCTCAACAAACAAACGAAGATGCTAAACACTACTGACATGATCAGAAACCAGCCATCTAATACATATTTAAAACAATGAGAGAGAGAGAAACAGAGAGAGAGGGGGGAGAGAAAAAAGAAAGAGAGAGGGAGAGGCAGAGAGAGAGAGAGAGAGAAACAGAGAGAGAGGGGGAGAGAAAAAAGAAAGAGAGAGGGAGAGGCAGAGAGAGAGAGAGAGAGACAGACAGAAAGAGAGTGAGAGAGAGTGAGACAGAAAAAGAAACAGAGAGAATGAGAGAGAGTGAGAGAGAAACAGAGAGAGAGGAAATGATGTGAGGATGGGTGAGGCAGAGATGTAGAATCCTTTCAGACTGTGTTAACATCAACACAGAGAACATGAGAAAAGATCTGTCAGTAATTTCTGTCCATCTTTCTATTTCATTGACCTGCTGAGCTGAACAACTGTGCAAGATAATAAAGCCTTCCTAAAACCTAAAAATTAGCAAAATAAATCTATAATTACATACATTGTAATTATAAAGAAATATTATTTTAAAAAATTAAAACTAATCTTACACAGTTTCGCCTATTAAATTAATACATATGATTTATATATATTTTTTACTGGAAAAGATTTAAAACAGTCTCCTTATCTTACCCCGATATACAACAAGTTTCATTTCATTTGACTTTAACATTGGTAAAGAAAAGTACATAAAGTAACCTGCAATTTTATGTTTTAAACAGAGATGGCGACAGAGAAGCAAACATTATGGACTTCAGCTTTAATACTGATTAAGAAAAACAGAAAACAGGAAATAGCACAAGGTCAATGAAAACTAAAGCAAAATTAAAATGTGCCCTAAAACACAAACTAAAAGGAAACAGAAATGCAAAGAAAATAAAATCTGTTTTTATGCTGTATGCTCTAATCTTCAAAACCTGACTGTTGTCTGTTTGTGTGTTCTGTTAATAAGACAGACATCAGATTAAGGGTTTGTTCTGTTGAAGGTTCTGTTTTAGGTCTACACACACATTCATCTGACTGACACCGTGTTCTGCACATTTTTAACAATATCAAATTAGGATATCAAAGCAGTTCAGGTTCTGACATGTGGCGCAGCACAACGGACCAATCAGATGACTCGGGCGGGATTAGCGTACAATAACCAATGCGCCAATAAACGTGTTTTCTCTTCAGGGCTGTGGCGCTCCGTCTAGTTGTTTTTAGCACATGGGTGCAATCCTTTCATACATACAAATGTGCAAATTCAGCATTTAAGACAATCTCACTGCAGCCCAGCAACCATGGAAACCCTGTTACGTCCCAGCAGCACCTCACTAAAAATCCCATCAGCGATTTCAACATCTCTCGATGCAGATCGCTGGGCAATGAGGCAGCACACCCCAGAGAGACAGTGTTTGACTTTCTACAAATAGAGCAATAATGCTCAAGAGGGGAAAGTCATTACAGAGAAGAGCGCAAGCATATTTCAAGATGATTTGCGTTCATTCCTGATGTTATTTTCACACTCTGTTAACCTCAGCGACGGAGGGCTCTCGCCTCGGTGAGCCCCTTGGATTTGACGACTGTAAGTACGGAGAGGTGCCGTCGGTTTAACGATGCGTGATTGTGCTGAGGAACGACGGCCAATGGCACCCTGACTTCACTGCATGGCAGGGGTTGCCTAGCAACATACTGTAGGCAGAGCGGGAAAACCCGGGCTGTCATTCCACACACGATTCCCAACGTTCAGACGCCGTAAAAGAAAGTCGCAGGCACTGATCACTCATGTGGGGGTGTCGGCGTGCTTCTGAGACACCCTCGCATCACTTCATGGTTTAAATGAGGAAAAATTAAGCTTGTGAGGTCTGTCAACCTCGATGACAAGAGTGGCAACATGCAATTAGCTGTTTGTCAGCGCATCCCGAAGTTCCGTGCAAACTAAAAATTTTCCCCACTGATAGAGGCAGCGTGTCATGCGGCATGCAGGAGCTTATGACATCATCCAAAAAAAGCCTATGACATCATCCAAAAAAATCTTATGACATCATCCATGCATTCTGACAAAACAACTTTGTAAGCAATATATAAATCACATAAAAGGTTTATAGGTTTAAAATAAATACATAAAAATAAAGTATATAAATCACAAAAAAGTATATAAAAAAGTATATAAAAATCACATTGTGTGCATAAAGCCACATAGAATATATTTAAACTATGCACTTGTTAAAAACAAATACTGTATATATTATATAATTTACATACATGCACATTACACACACACACACAAATAAATAAATAATATATATATTTGTATGTATGTGTATATACCCATGAACCAAAGATGGTAGCTTTTAGGTTTCCAGCTACACCAGCACCAAACCAGCACAAACCAGCCTGTGAGAGCACTAACCCATTAGTGTTTTAATTCCCACTGAATTCATCTCAACCTCTCTGTGCTACCTACTAGCCTGCATTGTTAGCATCAGCCCACAAATCTACAGCATTTCCTGCAGAGACCTCTGAAATGCCTGGAGTGCTGTGTGGCACTGCATTGCTCATAATGCAGTATGTTCTTCACCCCGCCTGGAGGTCAATACCTGGGAGGTCTTTCACAGAGGCCAGTTTTGATAGATTATTTAGAACTGTGGATGCCAGAGTTTCTAAGGGGGGACGGCTAAGTATTGACCCAGTTTTCTGATTCATAATTAGCTCGTCCTCCTGATAAAACTCCCACAGGAGTGGCATTAGACCACAGGCCATTTTCTGCCTCCAATTTGGCACACCTCAGGTGCAGTAATGTTTCTTTAATGTCTTAATAAAAGACACTGAAATGTGCCGGGCAGAGACAGGCTGCTTATCACAGGTAAGAACCTGGAGAGATTGATTTCTAATGTTTGCTTCAGATTAGACAAAGCTGTTTCTCTCAGCGCTTGTGCTGGGACAAAAGAGGATTAATATTTGATGTGGCCACAGAGTCTGGGAATCAATATAAGCTTTGTGGTTTTGTCTCACTTCTAAGGCAGGATCGTAAACGGCATTAAAAGTGCTGAGACAACGATGTTAAGCAGAAAAACAGTCCGAAGGTTGTTAAGGCAGTTGCTAGGGTTTAACAGGGTTGCTATGGAGTTGTTAAGGAGTTTCGAATGGTTGTTAGCACGCTGCCATGGTGTTCCCAAGGGTTGCTAAGTGGATGATGCAGTGTTCTGGGTGGTTGCTATGTGGTTGCACAAACATATCAGGACAAGTCACGTACTGAAGTGTAATAAACTTAATACCGTACGTGTAATAATTTGGGTTAGTGATTCAAACAAACCCGTGATCATACTTGTCGTATCACGATCATTAACTACTGTGCATCAACATTTCAAATTTACGAAATCATGGCAGGAAATGACACTTGTCAGATCTAAAGACCAGCAAATATACAGTATAGAGTCAATATTGGCGTGACTCAGCAACCAGTACTGCTTGTGTTCGGGCGTGACTGTGATTGCTCATTGAGAGAAAGTACAATTAACTCCCACAGCTTCCTGTGTCACAATTCCATCAGCTGAAATCAATGCAAAACTCAGGCAGCCTTCCAGATCAATCACCTGCCAATCACTGTCTCCTAGCAACCAATACCATGATGTAGCAGAAACCCGAAAATAATGATTAGCAATGAACACATAATGTAATAGAACCACATCTAAACGTAACATAATAAGATGTGGTAAATGCCAAAATGATGATACAAAGAATCAAGAATGATTTATTGTGGTGTTTTTGCCCTGGCATATCTTACAAAAAAAAAAACAGCAGAGTTATGCGAGCTGATTTAAATCCGTCTGTTTTCTAGATTAAATTTTGACTCTGCGGCCTCATTTGATTTGTCAGAGCGGAACAGACGCTCAGAACAATGTCACGCTGCTCGCTGCATGCTGCATTGTGTACTTCAATGCAATACTTCAATGCAATATCAAACGGGAACAAATGCATCTTAAAACCATACAAACGTTTGATGAAAGACTGCCGCCTTTCTTCTGCGTTCATGCATCTCTTTCATTTCAGAGCGCATGCAATTAAGGCTGATCTTCCGCGAATGCATCGTGCAGCTGTTGGAAACATCATTGATTCCTGGGCTTTGATAGGCCGTAGATGTTCTTTAACTGCCCAGTTAATTAGAACACAGACTCAGAGAGCCACTGACACTATTGAGAGTCAAAACCCCACTTGAACGGTGTTTGAAAAGCAGAACATCACACAGATAAAGAGAAAGCTTGTGCAATCAGCCTTCGATATAACAAACCACGGCATAATTTCCTTATTATCTTTGAGGTCTGTTTTTAGTTTAAGTGCACTTGTGTTTCCTGCGCTGTATTTCAGAGGGACCTGCGATCGAAGGGGTCCGTCGATCAGCTTTGTTCCAAGAAACATCTTTCTGCTGGAACACTGTTTACCTCCTTTTTCTCTCATTCTCCTGTGCAGTTTTTTTACTTACCTGCTTTCTGGACTTGCAGTATTTTCTCGTAAATGCTGTCCGAGTTCTCCAGCAGCGTCCGGCTGGTTTGAATCATCTGAGAACACAGGAAAAGAGAGGCACATAATGAGCAACCGTGTGGCTTCAGTAGCATCTTGATGTCGGCTATAACAGATGAGCTCTGCTATAGAAGCTGCAATCGGGATGTTAAGATACGATGAGTGCATTTAATGTGGCCATGTATATATAACATAATGCAGGGAATCCAGACGGCTGTGCTGCAACTAGGGCTGCACAATGTATTGAAATGATCAAAGTATCACAAACATGCATATTGCAATATGCATATCGCAATAGTTTTGCAACAACTAATTTTATGGTTTAAAGTAGCAGATTTGTTTTTATATACTGCAGGCGGCTGTGTTTAAAATTAAACATGTATGTTGTTTATATAATGTTTAGTTATACTTATATTTTACTATAATTTAAGTTGATTTTACAACTTAAAGCATCATATCGCATATTGCATTATTAAGCAAGTTGTCGCATACCAGATTTTTCTTCAATATCCTGCAGACATAGTTGCAGCCCTAAAAGCAGTTTACAGTTTGCTCTGAGAGCAGAAAAACGTATGAAAATTATAATAGAAAATGAACAAAAACAATGTCAAATGTACATAAAAAGTGCAACTAACCATGCAAATGTACATAGTTAGTTAGAATAGTAAAATAAATAAGATAATAAGCATTAAAAGTGAAGGAGAAAATGCACACGATGTCAATTTTGTTAAACATTAAAGGGTGTGCATGCAAACAATCACTGAAATATTATGCTGCAAATTTATCTGTCACTTGATGCTGTCTAAGATTTACATAATAATCGCTAATAAAATATTTCCGCTTGAAGTGTTCAGTTATTTATATATGTTAACTGTCTGTGTAATGATCAGGATAATTAACAGAATGTTAAGCCAATGTTAGAACGTCAGAACGTTCAACGTTTTGAGAACGTTCCCTGTTTGCTGGATAATGGCTCATCAGAGCCAGCAGACAAAAAAATCATATTGCTGAGCTCTGTGTTAGATTAACAGCTCCAGTGCCTGGAAACAGAAAGCACAGGGTAGTTGAAACAGAAAGCACAGGGTAGTTGAAACAGAAAGCACAGGGTAGTTGAAACAGAAAGCACAGGGTAGTTGAAACAGAAAGCACAGGGTAGTTGAATTTAAACAGCTCATCTAATGAGGAAAGTCATGGCAGGACAGAGACAGGAAGTGATTATGTAACAGATATGTTTGTTAAGCTTAGACCTGCACCCTTCTAATGAGGTGAGCTGACTCCTACAGTTAATTATGTGGGATCATTCACAGGACATCTCAGACGAGAGCTAAAGGCTACAAATCCCCCACCGTCACCCTCGACAACATCCCACTGCAAATCCATAATCAATATCATCAAAGATTTCCTACGAGACTCAACCAGCTGGCAAAAAAAAAAAAACAATGGAAAGACCAAACTTTTCCATGTTATTTTCTACTTATGAAGTCAACTTACATTAAGTCAATGTTCTGTATGGTCATTTTTTTGCTACTGTACCTTTAAAATTCTTTATGTTCGCTATGTAAATAATACATGTGACTGCTGGTATACGTACAATTGGCTAAATTGTGTGTACCAATGCAGTTCAAACAGTGCTTTATCACAGCCAGTCGTTGGGGAGAGACCTTTCCATTCTGAATGTTATTTACACAGGACATGAATACTGTATGTTCATCTTAACCTTTCAGACTCTTAAAATGTTGGCTCACATCATAAAAACAAAGACCTCCGGGAAGAGTTTACACACAGAGTTCACACTCTAATCACACGGGAGGAAAAAAGAGACAAGAAAATAGACTCTTGGAAGAAGGTCGAGCGATACAGCCGGATATACAGCGAAGATACTCTAGCTACCGATATAGAATTATACAACATCCTAGCTAACAAGGAACATTCTCTGAACATTTGCTAACGTTCTCTAAAAGTTCAAAAAAGTTCTTGCAGTAACATGTTTTTAAATGTTTTTAATCATATTTATTCTTAAATTGTTATAGAAACGTTTTAAAAAATTACAGAACAAATCTCAATTTATAAAATATATAAATTAATAAATTACATTATATAAATATATAAATTACATTATATAAAAATAACTCAATTTTGACAAAAATGTTGGATAGAACCATATAATTCTAAGGAAGAGAAATGTTTAAATAACATTCTTAAGACCAAGCAATAACGTTCATACAACGTCTGAAAAACTGGAAATTATGAATGTTCCATTCTTGCAACCTAAATTTGTTAGATGGGATGTCACATGCACAAATTTAACAATGCAAAACAATAAAGAACATTTTAAATACAAATATTTATTTTGCAGTTATGTTGGCCATAAATGATGTGATACGTATAATTAGTGTTTGTTTGCTACTTTTAAGGGCTTTACTTTTTAATGCATCTCAGTTCAACCTAACCAAATTATACATCCCTATATCAGCCTACAGCAGGACAGTCACATACAGCATCAGATTATCAGTCCAATGAGAGGACAGCTGCCTGGCTTTTCAATCCAACATCTTCAAGCGCACACTTCTGAGGGTTGACCAGCCCTAACACGATTTCTTCACTTTCATCCTGCTGTGAGACTCGTGTGTAGTTTTGCCTTTATTGGCAAATAAAACTGTAACATGGATGAAAGAAATCTCACAGCAAGCTTCAAAATTCACCTGGATTTAGGCTTCCAGCTCTGAGAACAAACTTTTAAATCTTTTCTAATTAGTGCCAATGTTGTTATTGTAGGGGTTAGTTTGTTCAAATCGCAAAACTGATGCATTAAACTTCCACACACAACTTGTTCTGTTACACTGCAGACATGTGCTGTGGCTTGTTAAGGAAAGATGAGCTATTACATTTCTAAACAGTCAGATTTGCAATTCAAAGAAATCCCACATATTTACATTGAAAGAAGAGATACAAGCTGTATCTAGAAACCAGAATATCACACAGACCTGAAGGTGGGCTTTTTTGCAACTGCCTAGCACCGATCAGACCACCCTAGCAACCAGCCAAAACACCGTAACTAATGCATTTAAACACGCTATAAAAAACAACTCGCCTCAATAACCACACAACAACGTCATAGCAACCTCTCACACTAGCATCACAGCGGTGAGTTCTGCACACAGACAGTACTTTTGTTTTTTACTTACATCAGAATATGTAAAAACCTAGTTCATTTATTTTATTATTTAGCTGACACTTTAAAGTCTTATAGACGACCCATTTGGATTTACATTTATGCGCTTGGCAGACAGTTTTACCCAAAGCAAATTACAGTGCATTTAAGTTATACATTTTATCACTATGTGTTCATAAAAATCATTATGCAATGATGCTAATGATGCTATGAGGCTAATGGTAAACTAAGATCCCGCCTGTCATCAGAGCCATCTCCAAGCCACGCCTCCTTCAACAGTGCACATAATTATGTAAATATAAAGTTTGACAGATAAGTCAGACATCCAATTATTGCATTCAGACTGAATGCTATGATTGGACGAACATTTTAATGTCCTGCGCCTTTATGGTCCTGGTCTAAACATTTATATACATAAATATATTTAAACCACTTAGTGATTGCCACAGGATGTGAAGAGACTTTCAACCAGCAAAAATGTTTCTGGAAAGAATCACCTGTCCTGCCTTTAAGACCAATATGACTAATTCACTTACAAAGCTGACATTACAAACCAGTCTAGCCAATAAACAATCTAGAAAGCGTGTATGGCATTTGTTATACACATTCCGGATATTTCCAGTGACACGGCGAGGTGATGCGCAGGGCTGCATGCGCACGCAGCTGCAGCTGCTGACATACCCACTCTGATTACATTACTAATGGCTGAAGAAATTGCAGCCTTTGGTGGCAGATGTAGCGCTGTGAGGGGTATTTATAGAGCAGAAGAACAGGAGGAGGACAGCAGCATCCTCTTCTCAAACAGCACTGCTCTTCCTCAAGTGTGTGTTTAATATCATTTACCTCAGCGATCCAGACGCAGTCTCTCAAACCATAAAACTGATTTAGCTTTTGCGCTAACATGATCTACCTACATAAAGTTTGGGGACGGTAATAATCAAAGATTTTGTCATTAATTTTGGAGAAATGCTGTTATTTGAAATTATTTGAATCAAACACAGCCCCCTTTCGCTAAAAATAACAAACACGCTATGCAATATAGGCAAAGACTGACGGCTTGTGTACACGCCCCTTTTTGCTGATTGGCTGCAAGAGTGTTATGGTATTGTGGCAATCTGGTCCAAACAAAAATCTTGTTTTTTCTCTTATTTTCACAGCCAGGATTATGTGCAAACACACAGAACAGAAATACAGTAGATTTGCACAAAACTGTCTAACTGAGTATTGATTTCAATTTTCGAAAGCATTTCTTAGAAATCACTTACTGCATCTACAATCAATAAAGAATAAAACAGTTTATCTGGAATACTCACCATCTCATAAGCTGTGACGACTTTTTTCAGGACATCAGGGAGCAGGCCCTGGGCCTCTACGGTCGGGTACTGATCTTTAAGGTTAAACAGCAGAACCGGGCTGTTGTCCGGCCCCATGAGGCGTGGAGAGAGAGCTAGAATACACTGCTTCAGGTTGGCCACAGCAGACAGACCACAGAGCTCTTTAAATGGAACAATGGCATTCTGTGGGGAACATGTAGGACATTTTATGAGCATTTAAATGTTTCATGTTTGCAATTGTCTTTTTTTTAAAATCCTTAACCAAACGAATCTGAAATTGCTGTGAGAAAGTATGAGAGATGTGTAGAATGGAATACTAACAGTGCTTACTGCATACTACACCCTATGTTTACATAATGTACTGTTTACATACTATATTTAAACTGTGCGCATTATGTAACAAGATTTGTTCTCCACTGACCATAACATACTGTTTAATGCACGTTTAATTCTGTGAGTTGTGCCCATCTTGGAATTAATATGGTTATATTTTTTATAATCCAATTTTTGTGCCAAAAGACAGGGCATCAGATCAAATAATGTGTCTGGAAAAAGACTGCAGCTAAATTTATTCTGGTTCATGTCACACTGAAAATAGAAGGTCAATTGCAAGGCATTGTGGGATACAGCATGCAGTGCAGTGTGCTCTGTTGTATACTGCACGTACTATGCACAGTATGCACACTAAAGTATCTACTGCAGAAAAAGGCCAAATAGAGTTTTGTAGAGTAGTATGGTAGTATGTTGGTATAGTATTTGGAACATAGACAGCGACCTAATTGTGGGATGTGATGCAAAAACAAAAACCAAGACAACAGGCATCAAAGGTGCCAGTTTCCTCGTAGTGAACATCTACGAACAAGAAATGCAACAGGAAGTGGTTTAAGGGCTGTCTTCTACAACAAACGCACTGATTGTGGGCGAGTAGACGTCACTTTCCTTGTTAAAGCACCTCTTGGTGAGTATGAAACACAAACAATAGCCAAATTTACTCTGTAAAAATAATTGTCATGTATAACAACTATACACTCAAGAGGTGTTATAGCCTCAAAGCCTGGAACCGTTTCCACAGGATGAATGCAATGTAAACAGAACTATTAAAATAAACTGTGTAATGAGAATCCAAAACAGAACAGCTTATGTTGAAATAAAAGTAAATAGTAAAGCAGGAGATTGTACCATTAAATGTCAAATAACTGGTCATACAGATAGATAGACAGACAGACAGACAGACAGATACATCTTGTATTTTAAGGGCTCATACTTTATTTAGCCAATATGTTTTAGCAAATGTTAGAAATTGCATTAAAATGTTAGAAATTAAACTTCAATAAAGTTAATAAACAATATAAAAATGTTTGAAATGTTGACATTAAAGATGCAATCCGTAACTTTCGCCTCTCCAGCGCCACCTATATTTGAAACATAAAATTGCTGGTTCATTTAAGTACTTTTTATTATGTATGTTAAAGTCAAACTAAACCAAACCGACATTTCTAGAAACATCAGACCTGACTAAATAATCAGCCTGAAAGCTTAAATTATAAATCAGTATTATAACCTTATTGTTGTGAATCAGGGTAAAGTAACAAGACTGTTTTAAATATCTGATTTTTGTCCACAACCTAAAAAAATATGAACTTCAGCTTTAAATTACAAATGTAAGCCGAGGTCAATCTGGTGCATTTATAGGCAAAAGACTAAAACCCAAACAACCCCAAAATTAATTCAAACAACATCTGCAGTATAATCTTCAAAAAAAAAAAAAGTAATTTTTTCTAACTTTAAAATCTTCTCAGTGCTTTCTTGTAAAAGCAACAGTATCCTTTTATCCATGAGAAAACCTAATCTCTTCATAAGCTGCTCTAACTAACACCCGGAGAGCCGCTCGCCCTCTGTTATGTAACAGATTTTCCACATCAAATATTTAAAAGGAATTTGGCTGATCTTCTACCTGTAACCTATTTATAAATATATTTGAGTTCTTATGGCTATATAAGGAATATTACCAGTCTGCAGCTGATCTTTGAAGACTTCTTGTGCCAGTTTAACCAGTTGTGCAACAACTGATGGCAACCCATTCAAATCTGACAAATGCTCCTGGGCCTCATGAGACAAACCCAGCTAACAGTTTTATGTTGTAAGAACATTTTCCTAATGTTTTCATTAAGTAATAAAAACATTGTTTTAAAAAGTTCTAGGAACAGTCAAAACATCCAGTTTTTTTAGACAGTTTGGTTATAAGAATGTCAGTCAAACTATTTAAATCATTTAATGTTTTTAAAACATTCCACTAACAACTTAAGAATAACGTTTTTGATATACTATATGTATATATATATATAATTAAAAAGTTCTACAAACTTTACGTTTTTCTGGGAGAACTTTTAGAGAACATTAGCCAATATTCTGAGAATGTTCCCTGTTAGCTGGGAAGTCTCTGCAGTGTCTGTGATTCCCTCTCAGTCAACTTTCTAATTTGTTTGTCATTTGAGAAAACATTCTCACGCTTTTTAAAGCAAGACATTTGCCAAACAAAAATAAAGACGAACGGCCCTGGCATTCTGCAAATTACACAATTGTTGAATTATATGCATAACTTTACAGGCATTTTTCTTCTGGGTTTATTTTTAAGATACAATACATGACAAATGTGGAGTATGTGGAGACCTAAACCTCTCACTCATGTGCATTTAATTTTAAGCCCATTTAATTAAAAGGGAGTTAGAAGTACAATTCTTTGGAATATAATTTTAGCTCCTAGCATTTCAATTTGTATTCACTGAAATTGCTGAGGCAGCCATACCTGTTAATAGACTTTTGGCAATGTAGTGTATATGAAATTTATATTTCAGCTGTAATTTATAGCACTAAAAACAGGATGACACTCATGAAGTAAAACTGTCTCACCTGCATGTTCTCTCTGAGATCAGTGGCTTCACGAAGTGGCTGTGCAGCAGTTTTGAAGACTTCATCCACAGCTTTGATGAGAAGTATCCTCATGGTGGCATATTCTCGACCTCGTTTACCCTTGCGAACAGAAAGCCCCCTTTTGTGGGGCTTACCCCCACCCCGCCGGTTGGTAATGGCCACATGGACGAATAGCCAGGCATGTGGAAGTAACTCACCCGTGAGAGACTGCAGGGGAATGTGACGGAAACCTGGCTGAATGCAGTCAAACGGAATTGTGTATTGACCAATAAACTCATCGCCAATGTAGTCATCATCCAGAACAACAAACCGCACCATTGCCAGTTCTGGAAGATTGATTTGAAACTCAAAGCTCTCATCAAAAATGGGATTGTCACCATTCTGATGGACAGTTTTAGTCCTTTGCTCTGCACAGTCCGCAGGGATGCCATGAATTTCAATGTAAACATAGGGATCTACAACATCACCTTTGGCACCTGAGCCCTTGGGTTTGGGGAAATTTTGTCCACTAATAATCTTTATGTGAAGGAGTTGTGGAGACACGCCTGGAACTGAGTCTTTAGTATTGGCACTGAAATAAGACACCTGCTCTCTCATGATAGCTGGACGCAGTACGTAACCACAATTCCCATTTTGACGGAACCAGCCGATGTTAAGGTCCATCATGAGACCTGGAGTTTGGTAGTTCATTGCAACTATTTGACAGCCACATTTCCAAAAGTCCTGGGGGTTCATATTGCTGGAATCAATTCTCATTGGACTGGGATAAACTCTTGCCAGAAACTTCTTGTTGTAGTTGACAAACTCTCCGGGGTGGTCAGTAGCACATTTACTGGCAAAGACCTCATTAAAGGAGCAAAGCTCCCAGTGCTTCTGACTCTGGAAAGCTATCTGAAAATCCTTAAATCTAACAGATTTACACAAGGTTACCAAATCAGATAAATCCTTTGAGAGCTGAAACTTTTTGGGTTGAGGAACCGTCTGCTGTTCTCCTCCTTGTTCACTGTTAACCCGCTGAGACATTTCAGCCCCCTCATCTTCATCTGTCACTTCACCTTCTGATCCAGTGAAGTTACTGGGTAGTTTTTTACCCTTCAAAAGGATCTTACCCTTGAGTTCTGAGGGGGATGGAAGGTAGCTGTCCTCAAAGTTGGGAGGATCTGAGTGAATTTTGTCCCCAAGTATTTTTTTCAGGTGTTGAAACATGACCTTCTGCTGCTTCAACGAACAGTGGTTCTCCACGCACAAGATTAAAGGAAATTCAGATGCCACAAAGGCATATTTGTTGATGATGTCAATGACGCTTCGAAACACGATCTGTGAGGTCATCGTATGGCCAGTATAAATGACCGGTTCATTATCTGGCCCATCCCAAACATCAAGCTCTACACTTCTGCAGCCCATCTTCAGGGCCCGGATGTACCCTGTTATATCTGACGGGCCCCTGAACTGGTCCTCAATCAGGTAGGTGTTATGGGAGGAGTTTATGTAATAGTGAGACAGAGGTTGATTCATGTCTTGGCATACTGTTTTTTGTTCAGGATCAAAAATGTGGCAATCTGATGACATGAGGTATTTGGTAAATCCATCCAGGGAGAGCCATCCCTTGAGTTGCCCCTCTTTCGAGGGCTCATATTTCTGAATAACTTCTACGCTGACATCTTCACTTACTTTGGCCATACCCTGTTCTGCCTCTAAAAATATCATCAAGTCCTTAGTATCTAGAAATTCTTTGTTGCTGGAGAACTGAACTAACAAAAAATAAATTTCAGGTCTTGTGCAAAGATCATGAAAGACTTCAATAAACTCCTCCTTGGCCACATTGGAACCTGTTCTGTCTTTCGATTTGTGCAACTCTTTGAACTTGAGCTCTATCTTCACATTTTTGACTCCAGGACTTAACTTCTTGATCAGCTGAACTGCTGAACAAAGACTAATGGATTTTCCGCCACTGCCTCCCGCATCATCAAAGAGGTCACCCAGCCACGAGGCACGCATGTTGTCCTGGCTACTCTGAATCATGTTAAGAGTGTGTTTTCCGTACGATATGAGGTACCTGAGTCCCGTCACCCATATATTTGCTACATCAGCTGAATTTGCCACCAAATCAAGGGACTCATAGTTTTCCCCATAAATTATGGAAAACGCACAGTCCTCGGAAATCTGGTCGGAAATTCCGTTCGTCCTGAAGGTGTCCGTGTTCTTGCCGGTTCGCACCTCTTTAATGGATTTCACGTCAATCTTGGCCTTGTCCGATTCTTTTTTGGACGGCTCCCACCGCAGAGACTGCATGTCTGCATCCAGGAGGAAGTACCGATGGTAGACTCTTGAGTTGGAGCGAACCTTCCTCAGTTCTGAGCCGTCGACCATCGAATTAATGCAGTCGCTCGCACTGCTGATCTTCTTCTCGGTTGGCATGCTACTGAACGACACCGTCTTCTTCCTCTCTTTGCACCGTCTGGAGCCATCCTGAAAAATACAGCGTAGTTTACAATCAGTACTGAACTACACATGTAGTTGAACTACAACAACGTCATATGATAAAACATTGTACCATAAGGTGATGGTTCCTGAAAGCCTGTTTTTTATGATAAAGATAAAATAACTTGTGCATATTTAATAGGGAAAAAACATTTCAAACACTAAAATGAGAAAACTGACAACATTTATTTATATAACATTATTATTTCAAGTAGGCATGAACGGATCTATGAGCTCCTGCAATACTCACCACAACAAGGCGTGAGATTGTCAGGAAGAAACAATACTAAGCGTCATTTTAATCATTAATTGTCTATTTAATTATGCTATAATCTTTTAAATGATTTTAATATGGGACAGTTTTAAATAAAAGATTACATTTTTGCCTAGTCACCTGTAGAACCTCCTTCTAAACTGTAGGATCAAATTCAGATGTTTGGCTATTTTTTAAATACATTTAAATGCTATTTTGCTTTAAATACATGAGGTGCTTTTAAAAGGTTATTGTGACACGTCCTCGCTCGGTTTCTTCATTTCTGCTGACGTGTTGTAATCACTAATGCTGTTATCACCCAATTGGAACATCAACGTGCCATTTTATAAGACCCAGAGCCCAAGGCAAGAAAATATTGAGCTAAACTAGATTTAATTAAGAAAATAATTACAACAGTTTCACAAAGACAGAGCAGTTAAAGTCTTGACTGGGGTAAGTATGGCCTAAGGTAAATGTAATATAAATTGAACGTCCGTGGCACTTTTTCCATCATATGCAACACATTATCTGTTTCTGTTACACTGGATTAATGCATTTAATTGTATTAAATGCAGTAATAAATGCATAGACTTTAAATCATATGCAATCAGAGCCCAAATACAACACGGACGACAAATATACCCACGCAAATCACAATATCTGTGTTTTGTGAAAGCCACACGATTTCCAAAGCAGATTGTTGTGTTCAACATAAGTGTAGGAGTGTCTCTGTTCATAAGGGTTACAGTACACAATAGAAGGTGCCAATTTTCTCCATAAAGTGTTTTGAACATCATCAGTTTCCAATGCAAAACAGAAGTATGTGCTCTTGTAAAACAAAACATACATAAATTAAACCTACATTAAACATGTCTGAATTCTATGCCCCAAAAGCTACAACAATCTGGCCCAATCTGCATTTGTGTTTGATGCATCAGTGCAAGACTTGTGATGTCATTAACTTTATGCAAGTTTACAATTATGCAGTAGCGCAAATTTACTTGCACGGAATATAAAATTACAGCCTGAAAGAAAGACAAATATAATATATATAATATATAAACTTTATTTGTTATGACTCATTCAGAAGTGAATAGCCTAAATGAATTAATGCATTATTAAACTTACTAAAACTGAAATTATGCAGTTTTAAAACTGTACAATTTCAGGCCCTGGTATGAATAAAACGATACAATATGAAACAGATATTACTTTATATGAGTTTCTAACAAATTGCTGAAGTCTATTGAAACCACAACAAGCAAATAAAATAAATGAACAGACACTGATTTACTTTAATTAGAGAGTTGAGATACATCTATTCTTGAACATTTAATCTAGAGGCAAATAAAACTAACACAAAGTCCTCTGAGAGCCGTTCACAATCGCTGCTGGTTTTCATTACATAAACAAAACCATTTAAAGTCTAAAAACTCCAGGAAAAGATGTCCAAAATGCTACAGCCAGGCAGCAACACTATCATTTCATTAGGAATCAAATGTTCATTGATCCTTTGATAAAGGTTTACTGTGTCATCTCATTACAATATATGATGCAATGTGTATTTAATGTGTCTCCTATAGAATCTTAAAGATGATATAAGTCTTAAGCTGTATGTGTTCCTAAAGTGTCATCTTCCAGTACCTCCAGCAGACACAGGCAGTCCCACTGCATGGTAACCCCATATGCCCCTCAGATTGGGCCAAGCGTTGGCCTCCATCCATCTGCCTGTCTCAATATGATGTTGTGCAGCTTTTTCCTAAGTGTAATGGCCTCAGAAATGTCAATGGCTTCAATCCATTGGAAATTTATTCTAGTTGGGTCAAAGGAAGTGCGTCTTCCTGTTGGAAAGAACTGAGCCCTGGAGGTTAACCTAAATCTGGTTCTGCGGAGAGAGTGGTCACAATAAAAATATAAAAATAACATCATGAAAATAACATCATGATTTCATTTATAAAATTAAAACCATATTATTAATAGATACATTAGTAGTGCACGCACACACACACACACACACACGTTATCTAAACACTAACATTCTAACATTCTACTAAATACTAACATGTCACTGAAATATTTGCATGTTGAACTTTATGTAAATTGTCTTTATTATAAAACACAAAGTTCTGCCCCTATATTCTGACTGTAAAAAACACCTGTGACCCATTTTAAACTACTATTGTTCCAAAAACACCATTTTGTGCTTTTTGTGCTTATGTTCGGGTTAGAAGATGCCAATTGAGTTTAAAGTGGCAACGGTTGGTTAGCCATCAAAACGGCTCTTAGGTGGAATAAGCTTATCATGAACAAAGTCTAAAATATGTATGAAAAGTTTAATGGAACATCCTGTCATCTAGTCTAATGGATCAAATTGCCAGAGAAGCTTTGGTTTATTAAAACACAAGCAACCATTTTACTAAACTTTTGCTGCCTAACACATTAATATGATCTATGTATTTAGTCAGAAAAATCTATGTATAAATAGCTAAATATTCTACACAAGCGTCTGTTTATTCTTAGACCAGATGGTGCGTTTTGTAAGGCCCGGAGGCAAAGAATAACCAGCTGATCGATAATGCATGTTAGACTTTTGAGCAATTAGTTAAAATATTATCTCAAGTTTTAAAGGGTCCTATTATGCGTTTTCACTTTTTCAATTTGCAATGTCCTGAACCCCAAAATTTTAATAAACCACTGTGCCAACTCTGTGACATTTCCAGACAACGCTAGACAGTCAGCCAATCAGCCAACACACTGTGTCAGCCAACCAATCAGAGCTCACTGCCTAATTCTGAAGGAGGGGCTTCACAGAACCAGAAACTCAACAGCCCGTTTTATGAGAATGAAAACAGTGATGTAGAAAAAAAAATTGCTGCTGACTGAGAGACTGACTGACACTTCTAGAACAACAAAAATAATTTAGACGGTGACAAAAATAACATGTCACAATTCATTTACAACCAATAGGAGCCACTGGCAAGGTGAGGACAATACCACCATCTAGGGCAGAAGATGCTTAAGGTCTTGTCAAGTGTCAAGCAGCACCCACAACAGACCTAAGACTATCTTCTTACCCATTTCTTTTAACTTCAAACCTAAAGATCTGCCACGGAAAATCAGATGTGGTTAACAGCGTAAAGGTCTATAAACACAAGTGACATTCCTAAACAACAACAGAAGGGACTGTAATGTATTCCCATCCAACAATTTTAGGTTTTAAGATTGTTTACCTAACGTTTCCATTAAGTAGTAAAAACGTTACTTTGAAAATTAGGAACATTAACCAATGTTCTAAAAACATTCTCTGGGCTGTCTCAGAACTTCAAGGAAACTACCACAGTGGTCAACTAGTCTTCAACCTTTTAAAAAAAATGTTATAAACTCTGATGAACGCTGAACCGCATGACTAAATATAATCGGTTTGATCTAAAGGAAAACGCGGGTCTTGTCTGAGGGCAGGGATGACATACGTTGACCTCTGAGTGTGGCCGACACGAGGGGCGGATCCGTTCTAAAGTCGGGTCTTCTAGGCAAGCCGTTTTTAAGGTAAGAAGGATTTCCTTACAGTGTGAAAGGGAAGCCCGTACATCCCCAAGGCTGGAAAACAATGCTGAAAAACACCCTGAGCCTGAAGAACAGTTAAATGATTTCCATAAAAGTCTATTTCTGGCCTGTTACATAATGGCATCTGTTAAACTGTGCTGAGGTCAGGTCAGGTGGCTCATTGTTTTAATGCACATGGCTTGATTAAGGTCCACATAAATGACATGACAAAGATTTGCCCTCAAATCCAATTCATCTTTGTTTTATTATAAACCCTAAGTATTAAACTAAATGATACCTCAAATCCTGCAGCTGTTTAAGGCTGTTATACGTAAAAAAAACTACTGGTGACTTTACAAACTTCAACGAATGCTGAAGTGAAATGAAGCAAAACTGACATTTCCTGATCAAATTATAAATCATTATTACAAACTTGCTAATTTAAGGTAAGGAAACAGTTTTGAACACTACTCTGTCATGTACTTGCATGATAAATGATTTTTATTTCTTTAACAAAAATAGTTACCACAGCTTTAAAGAGACGCGTGCAATGACTTTCCTAAGCATTCAGGCAGCAGAAACACTTAGCAACCACTCAGAACCCCCTAGCAACCATATATAGCCATGCAAAAGACTTTAGCAACCACCCACAACACTCAAACACTTCTTACAGCTGTTGTTCACAATACTCTCTTACTGCGAAAAAAAAGGGGCACAAATTACTCATGTAACAAACAGACTTAAAAAACAAACTAACAGCTCGGTGTATCCATTTCAATTAAATAAAAAAACAAACAAATTTAATTCCCAAAGACATTTTGCCCTAAGTGCTTTCAGCAAATCACATCACAAATAAAGAAATGAGTCACAAGCGGCTGGTTGTTGCTGGTTCGGCAACCTGAAACACACAACTGAAAGTTTTTGTGAGATAAAAGCGCACACATGTTAATTGAGGGATTAAAGAGCCTAAAGGACAAAATCACTAAGATAATCCAACTGAGGGATTTCAGGTTGCCTTCAGAATTTGCTCTGTGTTCGTCTGATAAGAGACGTTTTAAGCCTCCATCTGATTGTAAGTCCCTAATGGATTGAAAGTCATTTTTTCTGGCTAGCTGCGTCGCTCTGAACTGTCCCTCACAGATACTCACTGGGGGGACATTATTTATCCACTAGGCTTCAATATGTCACTTTTGTGATTATATTGCAGCAGATTGAGACTGAGTTCAACATTCATCTCATCACATTCATCTAAGTAACATGACATCTCTGAAATACATGAGCTGTGTTAGAAGAAAACGGATTCGGACACCTAATATGAATTGTTTGAATTTTATGGTCATAATAATAAACCAAATGTCTGCAAACAATTAACACTGGAACTAAATTCACTATTTTTCACTAACAAAACAGGAAATCTTTGTCCGACTGATAAACAGTTCATACCCAGCAAACTATTTTAGATTGTAAGGACATTTTCCTAACATTTCCATTGAGTAAATGGAAACCTTCATTTTTTTTTAATTTTGAAAGTTCTAGGAACGTTAAAAATGTCATTTTTTTTAGATGTATCAAAATTATTTCTTTGTTATATGAACATTTAAGCCAACGTTCTGAGAGCATTTCCTATTGGTTGAACATATATAAACCACACAGTCAATAACTCCAATCATTAAGTAATGATAAAAAATTACAATCCAATTAAAAATTAATTGGTTTATCAAATAATTACAAATATTATCATGTCCTGCTATTCATATCTATGAACAATTCCAAATTCAACAATTTAACAATTCCAATTCAAAGTGTAGTACAATTCCTTATTTAAAATATCTGTATTGCATTTCCAATAAATACTAAGAAAAACGACATCATTTTATTCCTGTATATAAATCGCTACAAATAAATTGTAGCGGCCTTTATCACCTTCTATACATCAGCACTATATTGACAGTGGCCACAAAAGTCTAAGAGGACATGATGCTTCTCAAGTTGTGTGTTCTGAAGCAAGCTGAAGTTTCACTCTGTCACTTGGGGACATGTTCACAACATCATGATCCAACTTCAGCCTCCTACACACACTCACAAAGCAGCAGGACGCTTCTCCAGACGCTCATAAAGCATGTGAAGTGTTCCTCTCTGCTCTATAATAGTGGTTTGAATGGCTTATTATGTCCCACATTACAGAGGACAGAACTGACAGGGTGACTACTGCACTTCAATCACGCCGGTCCTTTCATACACAAGCTCTTCTCCTCTGAAGAAAGAGTCTAATTAAAGTGTCCCTGAAGGATATGAAAACCAAATCTCAAAGCAGTGAGCCGGGCAGTACATCTTCAGCCAAACATCTGACACAGGCCTCCAAACCGTTTCCTAAAATCAAACATTTAGGGCTGAGGAAAACATTCTACATTTCAGTTCACCCTAAAATCAAAACTAATTTACATAACAAAGGTATGTTGGTTGAAACAAAGTCTGTTTTTACTATCATATATTTTAAAGCTGTGATTTTATTTGCTTTAAAAATGAATAAATCAATTATTGAGCAAGTACATAACAGTCTCAGTTTGACTATTTATTTTATGCATGTGCATATAACACACACACATAAGTTACATTAAAACAACAGTTACAACTTAATTCACATCAGGATCTAATACAAAACTGGATCCAACAAAAACATCTATCATGTATACCACACAAATATAATATGACCTGCACTGACATTAACATTGTCTAAACAGAAAACCTGGCATGCCAAACATGAGCACAAAATTGTATTTAGCTTTTGTTAGTCCTTTAGTTCACTAAGTGGTTAAACGTAAAATATATATTTTGCATATTTTTCTTGTATTAAAATGTTTTCTGCAAATCTGCTTTGAAACAACGCACACTGGAAAAGACCATGAACAACGTGGCGGACCCAGAACTGAGTTCACCCGTTTAACTTAAGCGTCTAACGCTGTTTAAAACAAAGCTCACATTGACCTTTTAAACACAGCACACATCTGTTAACAGACACAGCAGTGCTTTCATTAACAAAACATTACTACAGCAGCTACTGATGTCAACACAGACTACAACAACTCAAACTGCTTGGGAAAACGCCAGCCTTTGTCATTCTAAGAGGACAGGAGGCGTTTTGTACCGATGCAACAGATGTCTGAACACGGCACTGACCATCTATAAATTAAGACCACGGCACAATGGACAAATCTTCCAAATGTTCTCACAGGATTCTGAGACAGAACCCTCACTGTACAGAATTCTGACCAAAAAGAAAAAAAATCAAACGACTGGTGTTACTGAAACACAACCTTCAATAAAGTTCATCTGTGGTCTTTCTCCATTCCTGTAAATAAGAGCTGTACTTGCTTGGCTGTTGCCTGGACAGAAAATAGCTGTCTGGGGGCGTCAGCAAACACACCAGTGTGGCATATAGTGGGATTTAAAACATGACTGTAACAGCTATTATTTCCTGTCACAAACCTCTTAAGGTTACGTGTGATAAATATTTTCATCTGTAGGATACAGATGATGTTGGAACGTCACAGATTTTGACTGCTGATCGGAGACTGTGTCCATAAAATGTTTCTGCTGAATACATAAGAAACCACAGGCTGGTCTGAATCATTCTCTCACATTCCTTATGTCAGCAATCCCAACTTTTAAAACTGCTGGTTTAGTCAAACAAATGAAAACAATAACAGTTTATGCAACACAACAAAGACATTGGGTAACTCAACAAAGGGTTCACAAACAATACCTGCTTAGCACAATACATACATTGTTGCTGAATGAATTGTTAGTCACCATAAAAATCAAAATACAATATTCTTATTTTTATACAATACAAAATGTTGTATTGTTTATTATAAATGATTAATTCATGCACATCAATATTTTTAAAAATGAATATGCCCTCATAATCTTTCATCAAAATCTGAAAATGTTCTTTCTCTTTGAAACATAGATCTGTCCAGGATTATGTCAGCATGACAGTTTGGGCGGAGCCAAAGACGTTTGGGCGGGGCCAAAGACGTTAACCACTCCCCTTCAACGGCAACACTAAAACGAACTTTTCTAGATCCAAAAAAAACAAGCCACGCCCCCAATTTCTCTGTTTCACTCTGAATTACGTCACAACACTGAAGTAAAATCAGTTGGAACTTCCTGTTCATGCAAAATTTAAGACATGTGGACGTTACATGTGTCACAAACACACATGTAAAATTCATAGAAACAGTCACTGTTATTGTGATAGTACTTGTTATTGTTAGCATCTCAATTAAGAGAGTCAAACATTAAGTCAATAATTTCTTCACAAGTTTGCATATAAACCTATGCAGTGTGATGTTGTTACAGTTTCTAAATTTGACCTCTGGTTTCAGGCTTAATGTTGCCAACGCCCCAGAGATAGTTGCATTTACAGAGCCAAATGAACGTGTCCGTTAATGTTGAAACCACATCCTGTGACAGAAGAAAAACTCACTTGTACCAAACCACAAACTGGGAGATTAACAACACTTGCGAAGCAATTACTCGCGGCTACTGATTATATCTGCTGCCTGCCACACAACAACAACTGCCCATCCCATTTACTTAATGCCCTGCCTAAAATTATATTTACACGCAAAAATGCTTTCACTGTTATTTAAGCACAGAGTTCCGTGGGGGTTTACTTAGCGTATCATGTTTCTAATAGTGAAACTTGCCTCTTGAAAGCTAAAACTGCAGTTTTTACTAAGGGAAAATTTGCATAACACAGTCTAGTCCGTGTCTGTGTAAACGAACATTACTATCAAATGAACATTACGGATTTTTCTGCATGAGCTTTGACACGCCACACAGTAAAGTTCAAGTGTGTCTGCATGCGACCACCACTGCGCTTCTGACGACACTCCTGCACAGACCGCAGGAAGCCAAAATAAACTGAATGAACTGAGCAAAACTACATACAAATTATTTATTACAAATACATGCAGGTATGCATGCTGTCACTGCATTTAAACAGTGCACATTAATAAATATGAGTAAAAATTATATTTGTTTGTGCTCATTTAGTGAAAACACAGCTTGATTAATTTTAAACAAGACTTTTGTTGTTTTAGTTGTTAATTTTCTCTGGGGAACACAAAAGAAGTCATTTAGAAAAATGTTTTTGTGGTTGTGTGTCCATACGAAGGAAGCGAAAGGGTGATGCTGTTTTTTGGTTACCAACATATTCCAAAACATCATCTTTTGTGTTTCTCAGAAGCAAAAAAATCCTACAGGTTTGGAATGACGTGACTGAGTAAATGATGGAAGATTTTTGGGTGAACTATTCCTTTAAGCCCTTGAAACAAGATTCCTATTTAAGGAGAGCAGGAAATGGCCAACAGAAACAGCAGAAGAACTTGGAAAGGATTGATATAGGCTATACTTTGTTCTTTTCATCACAACGGGCTATTGTGAGGCCACAGATCAGCAACTGCTTTCCTGGACTTTACGAGACACAAATGTCAATAGCATCACCATATATCTGCTGCTGGAGTGAGTTTCAAAGTCCAGCACCTTCAGTGACACAAGACAACACAGGAGAACTGTCACGCTTTCATATTTAACCATCAGTAGGTAAAAACATCTCAGCCATATATATATAAAAACGTTGTTTGTCCAAATTTAGGCCAGCTACTGCAGTCGGCGTGGAAAGTGCTGGTCCAGATGCTTAGAAAAGATACTCTGTGGCTCTCTGGTGGGAAACCTTTGAACGTTCTCACCACATGATTTGACTGCGCTGAGAAACAAATGACAAATCTTTCCACAGGAAACACTGTAGTTGGTACAGGAACCAAAAGCAACGTAAGCGAAACAAACTCAGCAAAGAGAAAGCATTTAACATTTAAACCCTCTCACCTCTAAACACGCCTACCGACCTCAACACTGTTCCTGATTCAGCACAGAACTGACAACTGCTTGTCAAATAAAAGAGGCTGAAATACACGTTGCTACGACTGACTGCTTGTGCTCGGCACAAATACGACCTACATCTAAACGTAATCTGTCAGTCTGAGTAAACCAGAGGCATATTTTGACTTAAAACTGTATCTTTCGATCAAGCTGACAAAGTAGCTTTATGTGCCACAAGAGTCACCAAGGGGAAGTAGAGCAGTATTTCCTGTCACAACCTTCCACTGCAAACACTCTAAGTTTCCCAACAACACACTATAAAGTCAGTGTTCGAAGCTCAAAGTGAGACATAAAGCATGTTATGCATATTATATTACAGCTGTTTTTCAATAATGTTGTTCTGGAATTCATGTGCATGACAAACGTATGCAGACAGTAACTCTACAACACAACTCAACGTGGCCTTGACAAACTGTACTGTCATATAATGATACAATGATTTCATATAATGAAAATACGCTGTTAGCTAACTAACTAATCTCACCCATTTTAAATGACTTCTATTGGCGTAACCTAATGTAGTCAAGACTGTCTGAGTCACTAATTCATGTTTGTGACCTAAAAAAGTGCATTTAGATGTTGAAAAACATTAGATTAACATTAGGTCACATCACTGCTAACACATGCTTAAAAGTGTGTCTCTAAATAACCATAAATACCCTTTAAATGGTGGTATACACACACTGCATGTGTTAAACGTATTGGACGGCTTTGGTTACTCATAATTACTGTGAGCTTTAGTTTAATATCCAGATCTCTAACTCAACATGTCTGAAATGGCTGATGTGTCACAGCTGAAACATTGGCATAACATATTGTGCAGGTAACTTCATCTGATACATGCGTTATGAAATCCCGTTGGTTACAGTAATGTCATGTCCACGGTGGGCTTTGATTTCACTGCATTCACAAGACTCAAACCTGTGGATGTGGGTTCTCACTATCAGGGCGAGGTTTGACACACAAACATGCCGACTTACGCCTTTAAAACAGCTTTAACTGCGTATTGCATTGACCATTTACCTTTATAATGCTCGCCTTCCGCGGTATCCCAGTTTTCCCATCTAGTACAGCAGATGTGTTGGCCGTTTCGAGCCCCTGGTTTTCGGGTCCGCACAATCCACAGTCTCCGTTGGAGACCGACACCTCGCACGCATCTCTGCCGTCCGCCTCATTACCCGGGTGGGCAGATTTCCCACCGCCGTTCGGCGATGAGACCCCGCAGTTCTCGGCGGCAAACTCCGCCATGAGCCCCGTATACGCGCACACAGCAGCCCGCGTCTGGCAGTATTAGCTGTGGGTTCGAGAATCGAGGGATCGGAGCTCTTGAAGAGGCATTAGAGAGAAATGATGATTAGCCATAGCAGGTTTAATTCCCGTGAGCGTTGTTGCATCTGTCGGACTCGATGCATGTTGTATCTCCAAACGCCGCGGACGAAAACTAACGTGTGTCTGTTACAATGTTGCAACGATACAATGTTGCGAGTCTCATTGTTGAAGCGTCCAGCCCTCTGTGACAGATACTGCCATCTGCTGAACTCACTTCACATCCACATAACACAGCCGATGCGCACTACAGAGTGTGCCCGAGCTCAGGGCTGTTTGTACGGGGTTGCATTTCTGCTGGCTTCACATGTCAAGACACATACAACATCCGTTCACAGCCCGCGTGTTGCTCAAGAGCTCAAATACACGTCAGATCTAACGCGACAACCACAAAAACATTACATTTGTACATTTTAAAATACAATTCTGGCTGCCACGATGTTGCAACTTTATTTGCCAAGCCATTGTTGTTCTGAGCGCTTTGAAAAAGTGTTGCTATGGTGTTCCGGGTGGTTGCCATGGTGTTGCTATGCAGTTGCTATGGCGTTTTGGGTGGGTGCTTACTGGCCCAAGTTAATAAAGGAGCCCTGTCTCTACGTAGCCTATGATGGTCTGGTCTCTAGATATATTCCAGTTTTTTTTCTTAGATAAATCTGTTTTATTTTATACATGTTTGCAAATGCAAGCATAACTAATTGTGCAAACTTACCTCTAACGTTTAATGAAACATTACTCACCTATACTAAATACATCATCACACAAGGTTATTACATTTTAAAGATTACTTAAGCAATACTGTAACAATAACACTATGTACAATTAATAAAACAACTCAGAGTTGCGTATGTGCATTAGATATTTGTGGCTGAATTTTTAAAAGAATATTTGTGCTTGTCAGAACAAATATCTGTTCACAACCTGCAGCTATTGCACAACAGATAAAAATATAAGCTGAAATCTTGGCTAACATTTTACAATAAGGTTTCATCTGGCTTAACATGAACTAAAAATTAATCTTAACTAATCAATCTTAGATAATGTTAATTTCAACATTTACTAACACAAAACTTGAACTAAAAATTGTATCTGATAATATTTGTTAATGCATGATGAACTAACACAAACAAACAATGAACAAATGTATTTGCATTAACTAACATTAACAAATGTAAAGATTATAAATGCTGTAAAAATATAGTGTTTACTGTCAGGTTATGTAAGCTTATGCAATAACTGATATTAACAAATGTTGTCTTTAAAGACACGATACTTCATTATGAGTTTCAGACACGCTCAATGCACATGACAAACATGTTTTATATATGTTGTAGGTATAGTTGCACACATGCTACAGAAACACAGCAGACACGAATGTGCAGTTAAATCGTTTAATATTCTTAACACATTTAAACAGCAAGCTTAGGCGAAAGTATTGGTTAGTACTCATACACAGGAAGTATGAACGTGCTGTTCATGTAGTGTGCACTAGAGCCACCTGCTGGGGATACTCTGTATTACATCGATGTTCACTAATCAGGAAATATTTATACATAATATATTTAGTTTCCTCCCATCTGCATGTCTTTCCTTAAATAACAGAATAATAGAAAATTAGCTATCAGTAAATATTAATTAATATATTTAACGCTACTCTAACAATATTGGCATATACTTGAAAACTAGAATATTTGTTTAAAAACTCAAACATATTGGCCACATTTATTTTTAAACATCTGACATACACATGAATCTATGGACTGTAATGACTCAAATTAACTAAATATTCACTGATGATGTAATTGTAAAAATACAGGATTTAACCATTAGACCATGATGACTACATGAACCTTCTGGCAATATGAAATGAACCCTGCAGAGAAAAGTTGAACAGCAGTCTGTTTTTAGTGATCTGTTTCTTTCTAATTTAGGCTGTTGTTTACTGTGTTGCCACTCACACATGACCTACAAAACACAAATGCTTTTACTTATATCTGATTGTGTAATCTTTAATGAGAAGGATGAGGTAATATCATTTAGCAAAACAATCCCACAGACTGCACTATTGTACAGACTGGACATTTCAGTAGGTTTAGAAACACTATATCCTTGTTCATTGTTGTCATAAAGTCACATTTGAGCTTATCCACATGGAAAGAATTGCATGATTTATGTACTGAACTGTAAGTTGCTTAAGTCCGTAAGCATTTATCAAGAACATAAAAGTGACAGCAGCATAAACATATTCCCAGCTAAAAATTGTTACGTTGTAAGAACGTTCCCTGACATTTCCATTAAGTAACAAACTACATCCTGTTATGTTATGTTGTTTTCTATGTATATGTTCTGTGGCGTTTCTCTACTTAATAGACTTTTTTTTTTAATTTTCATTAAATTAATGACATTAAAAATGTTATTTTGAAAGTTCTAGGAACTAAAAACATTCTAAATAAAGTATAAAAAAGAATAAAGTTTTTGATTTATGATATATAATGTAAAAAAGTTCAACTAACATTACTGCAAGCATGTTTTTGATAGCTTTGAGAGAACTTTTAGAGAATGTTGTTCTGAGATTGTTTTCTGTTAGAGTTTCACAGTATGAGAAAGACATTACAGGCAAATGATCAGACTAACCACAGCTAAAAATGCGACAGTCCTTTATAGAAGATATGGCCATTAAAGACTCATTTGCGTGCAATAGGGACAATTTTGTCTTCACAGCGACAACTAGCAAGACACCATTTCTTCACAAAGTCATTGTCACAAGTGGCCTCTTCTTTCATATAATCACAATTGATGTATTGGTTGATATACCAGCAGAGATTAGCTAGAGAAAACAAACAGAATCAAAAGTCAATGAGGCAATAAATCCTTCCTATTATTACAAAAAAAAAATTCAACAATGCAAACTGTGAGCACACAAGTCTCATATCATTTTGCAACACTGTACTTAAAACAGAAACCCAGCTAACAGGAAACAGAACATTAGCTCTCAGAACGTTAGCTTAGCCATAGCAATGCTGTGACGTTAATATAATGTTTTTAAACATGATAATATCATTAAACAACAGGGTCAAGGTTTGGCTAGTTATCCTTGTATTAGTAGATATTATAACTACAGAAATCTGGAAGAATAAAGCTGTTTTTTCCATGGACAGCTATTCAATATTTGTGATGTATTGTGATGAAAACATTTTGGAAATGTTGGAATTATATAGTTATATACACAAATTTTGAAATGTTTAATAATACTATTATTGAAATGCTAATGGCTAACACTCTCCAGCCTTGTGTCACACACTCAAACAGTGTCTGATGTCTTCTGGTGCCTCTAATGATGAACAAGTTACACACTCCACCTTTATTGTATTTCTGTATTCTTTTGACCTGTGTGTAATGTCCAATCGATTGACCGTTAGTGGAACCAATGGGATACTGATAACTGTTGACTTCACAGTCCACAGACAGACCCCAGAGGCCTTGAAGAGATTTTCACCCAACTCGTATCCTGTCCATTAGAGAGGGACATTACAACTAGTAATTGAAAATCGTCAGGGTTGTAAACTGAAGTCGCTAATTGTTATTGGGCCCTAGTCACTACTGTCAGTTTAATTCTAGGCTGTGTTCTGAATGAATTAGCTAAAATGATTAAATGTACTGCAGCCTCAGAGCAATCTTAAACTTTAGCGTTCCTGTAGCTCAACTGGTACTTTGCGTTTGCAGCCCAAAGGTTGTGGGTTTGATTCCCAGGGAACGCATGAAATGATGAAATGTATTTCTTGAAAGCACTGTAAATCACTTTGGATTAAAAAGTGGCTGCCAAATATGTAAATGGTATTGTTTATAAAATACTTTAATATATAAATATATAATTTCATATCATTCCTCTCATATTCCACTATTCTTTGTAAAGCTGCTTTGGAACAATGTGTATTGTAAAAAAAAAAATACACAATAAACGCAATAGAAATAAATGGAATTGAATTAGTTTGTACCCTCAAACTAACGCTCTTTAAAATACTTAATACAAACATTAGGGAAACGTTCTTACAAACTAAAATTGTTAGCTGGGTTGTTGCAAACAGACATGAGTAACAACAACCCTCACCTGCTAGTATGAGTGGAGATATTCAAACTGTTGTGCTCATGATCAAACACCTGAGCGTAGTTTTTATCCTGAAGAACATGTTCCCATGTGTCTGTTGACATTCATCACTTGAGCAACATGAGCTCAGCAATATAAACCTGAGTGCAGAAGCAAACATGAGATTGTAAACACGAGGGTGTAGTTTCAGTTTGAAGCACGACATGTTTTAACTCACAGAAAAATACAGCAAGGCCACTAATGAACTTGCAAACAGAGCAACATGACGGAGTGAAACAGACAGAGTGGCAGTGGATTATAGCTTTCAGTCTCAGCACTGAATATACTGCTATTGTACAGAGCTGTTATTCAGAGTGGAGTTATCTCAAGAAAACAGAAACCAAATGCAGCTTTCTTTCAAACACTCACAGCGTATTGTATTCAGACTGTTTCAGTGTAATGCTCGCTACTGTATATTGTAATTAATCAGGCTGAAAAGGTTCCTTGACACTATTAAAACTGTTTCCAATCTTTTTTTGTGACTAAAATAACCAGTTTGAAAATCATCCGTCAAGAAGTTGCTTAAAATGATTCATCAGTGTTTAGATCAGTCTGCATTTTAAAGCTTTTTAAACAATATTTTATGTTTAACAGTATATAAAAGTCTCTGTTACCATTTGTACCACCCTGTTACCAAACTTTTCAGTTTCTTCAAGTGTTTCTCTCCTTTTAGCTGTTTCGCCATTAATAAAGAAACTCTGACCATGAATGTATATAAAGAACATTTTATGTAGTTGCTATTTAATTAATAAAAGCTCACGAAAACTGTAACATCTACACCGTCAGCTTTAATACTACACAGGGTAAAAGTGTTTTGAACAGCAGGTGGCGGAGTTGCATCAATATTGCAACTCCTCATACGAAACGTTTTGTTGTCTAACATTAAGAGTTGTGAATGTTTTGATGTAATCAGTTTTTGAGTGTTTTTGGCTCACAGAAAGGTTATCTTAGCTTGTTATATAGTAAAGGTCACATGAAATGAATATTTTTATGTGATATTTGTTTAAAAATGTCCAAATATTTTAAAAACAAATGTATCTATTGACAGGGCCATTGGTAGGTTTTAAAACTGACAAAATAAGAGAATAGTTACCAATAAAGGGGTCCATCAGTTTTACAGAGACACGTAAACCAGACTACAGACGCTGGTGATGTCACTACCAATAAAGGGGCGTATGGGGTCATGAACTGCATTTCTTCTGTGTCTGAAGGTTGTTGTGGTCCAATGACAGCCACGGCTGACTGCAGATGTTTCTTTTGAAAGGGGGTTACATGCTTTTCTCAGCTCGAAACACTTTGTTTTCCTTCAACAACAATCTTTTATCTATTTTAACCTAATTTAACCATCTATCTCATAATAAACAAGTGATGAGAATGTACAAAAAAAAGATCAGATGCCACGAGGATTTCCTGTTACACAAAGATCTGAATTCTTTCATCTCATTTCTGTGATTAATTTGTGTCCCGCGGTGGGTTGTGTATGTTTGTGCACCTCACACAGAACCAACATCTACAGACTTTGAAATACGAACATCAATCATCCCGAATGCCTTAAAGACAACATTTCACAAACTTTTGATGAAATGCTGCTTTGTATTATAGAAGGTAATGGGTAGAGACCCGGCTAATGTTCTCAGAACGTTGGCTAACGTTCTCTACAGGTTTCTCAAAGTGCAGTAACATTAGTAGAACGTTTTTATAATGGCATGTATATAACATATAAAATATTCTTATTCTTAAACTGTTGGTGGAACATTTTAACAATGTTACCGAAAAAGTTTAAATAACGTTCTGCAGCCAAGCAATAATGATAATACAACGTTAAAAAAATTGACATTTTGAACATTCCTAGAATGTTTTGGTTTCTTGAAGGAAACGTTTGGGGAACCTAAAATTGTTAGCTGGGGTTAGAATGATTAATTAGGAGATACTGGAATGTTCTTTTAACCCCGCTGTGTTGTGTCTTGGCTGAGGCATGCGGTTTGACCCGGCCGGGATGTCATCATTTGGAGGGGTGTCTGTGTGTCGCTTAAAAAACAGTCTGAATAATGTATTCAAAACTATAGGGGGCCGCGTCTGGGGTTCATAAAAAATGCAACTCACTACCGAGGGACGCAGGACACAGACCAGCTCTCTCACCCCTGAAGACCTTACAGTTACCCCTACAAAACCATAGTTACAGAGTTGCTATTGCTCAGTGGTTGCGCTTTCATTACTCAGAAGACATTCTTCCAAACCTGTATAACTTTTTTGCTTCTGAGGAACACAAAAGATATTTTGAGGCTTGCTGGTAACCAAACAACAGGGACACCCATTGACTTCCATCGTATGGACACAAACCACTGAGACATTTTTCAAAATATATTTTTTTGTGTTCCACAGAAGAACATTTTTGGGTGAACTATCCTTTTAAGTATCGACTTTGAAATGTTTCTTATTAAAATGAGACACAGAGCTACAAAATCAAAATTTAATTAGCTATTTAATGAGAATTTGTTGAGAAATGTTGAGGTCTTTATGCTGAAACCTTTGCTTTCTCCTTTGATCTCTAAACGAGTATATTTTTTGGTCTTTATTATGCCACTGTCATTTCTAGCATGAACGACTCCCCTCAGCTTCTTCTAAACATGTTCTCTGTCTCTCCCTCACGCTCTCTCTCTCTCTCTCTCTCTCTCTCACCCGCTCGTTCTCAGCACCTCCCTCCTCTTCAGCCTTCAGTCGGTGGGCAGGAACTGTGTCGGTAGCTGAAGAAGCTGAGAGAGAGCGAGAGAAAGAGAGAGAGAGCGAATGAACTGTGTCTGGGTCAGCTTGGGCTGTCATTTCTGAGAGATAGAGAGAGACAGAGAGAGAGAGCACAGCAGGAGAGACGAGGTATGTCAGAGGATGTGGTTTCCCTGAGCTTGCAGAACACTGCACATACATACTTTCAGCATGACCTAAAGAGCAGCACGCAAAGTGTGTTTTCTGCGCTCCGTTAACTGCCTGCCACTGGAAAACAGATCCGCTTGGCATCTCCTGGATCTTATTATTGTTACGTTGTGCCGTCACATCAAACGGGAAATTTGTATCCAGCCACCTTCACTCTTGCGGTTCCTGCGCTGGTCAGCGGAGCGGCTTGACGCGAGACTTCTGATCAGTGACTTAAACTCGCAGGTCTGCGTGTCAACACCTTCACGATAGGTAAGAAGACTTTTTCACTGTTTCTCTCGGCTGTATGTTAGTCTGTCTTAACCTGCTGGGTGTTGCTGTTTCGTAGCTCTGGAGAATAAACAGAGTTCCTAGTTATGTTTATTTTCAACATCTCTATTTCATAGCCCATGAGAATAAACAGAGTTCTCAGTTATGTTTATTTTCAGCATCCCTTAAGTCTCAGATGTTTCTCTTAAAATTCTTTACAAGACACAGACACAGTTGAGACAGTTAAATTGTTGACTTACAGTAAGAGTTACAGTACAAAATTATTGTGGATAGCGTAACTCAGATTAGTCATTTGATCTTGGAAAAAATTAATAAGAAATGTCATACTGTCAATTTGCTTTTGCTAAATCTATTGTCAAAGTTAAATATTTGACATTTGACGGCAGGTCTTGGTTTCTTTGTTATATGAGCACAGTTTGAAATGTTGAGATTTCCTTTGAATCCCTGGAGATTCCTTACATGAGATTAGTGGGGTCTCGAGAGGCAAATCTGAGATGCATTAGGCTCTTCGTGTAATCTCATTGCTTCTCACTGAGAAACAACTGAAGTACTTGTGAATCTCATTGGTGAATATTTTTGCTATGGGAAGTCACAAGTTTGCCACTATGTGCTGTTCTTCAGCAAAAGTCTTGATCTAACATCACACACTCCACATTCTACTTGTAAAGCCCATCATGCCCATCACACTCTCCTTGTAAAGCCCATCACACCCATCACACTCTCCTTGTAAAGCCCATCACACGCATCACACGCTCCTTGTAAAGCCCACCACACAGCCCATTTTAAAGCCCATCACACAGATCATTGGTTCAGTTTCCACTCACCGGTCACATGTGCAATGTCTGATGCTGACAAGAAGGTACCTGCCTTCATTGCCCGGCTGTTGGCTTCTTCCTTAACACGTTTCTTACTTAAACAACATGTTGGTGTGTGAATGAAATGCACAATAACACAAAGTGAGAATACCCAGCTAACAGGGAACGTTCTCAGAACGTTGGCTAACAATCTTTACATGATCCACCAATATGCCAGAAAACATTCTTGCAGAAACATTTTTATAACATTTTTAAAATACATCATATATTAAAAATGTTACTGTTAAGTTATTGGAAGAATGCTACAATGTCTAAAAACTGGACGTTTTAAATGTTTCTAAAACTTTTAAAATAACATTTTTAAAGTTTTGTTACTTAATAAAAACGTAAGGGAAACATTCGTACAACATTAAATTGTTAGATGGCTATGAACAATCGCTCCCTACAGCTTTTTAACCGTTCCTAAAACTTTCAAAATAGAATTTTAACGTTTTTGTTACTTACTAAAAACGTTTGGGAAACATTCGTACAACATTAAATTGTTAGATGGGCATGAACAATCGCCCCCTACAGCTTTATATAGTGCACAACCATTTAAAGCGGTGTCCAAAACCAGATTGCATTCATTCAATGCAGTGACGCACTGCAATAACAACAAAATATCCACGCTCACTCTTTCTCATTTCTGCTTTAAGTTAACAATATAAGTGCAGTAATGTAGGAAAAGGTGAACAAGGGTACAGCGGTGATTTTGAACACAGCCAATGAAACATCGGAGCGTCAAAATGACATCACTGCCACCGACGCGGGTGACTATCCGGAAGTCGCTGGTGCAGCGCGTCAAAATTGGTTTCAATTTGCAGACGCGCATTTTTAATTTTTTACTTACGCTGTCTTCACAAAATAAATGACATACAAATGTCTTATGCGTGTGTTGCATTAAATCTGTTATCAATTTGTATTTAAAAAACTACTTACTGAGTTGACGCCGTAAATTGCTTCGGTTCTTCGCACTGAAAGTTACGCGATGTGACGTGTAAGTTTCTCAGCCAATCAGATCTCACTTGTGTATGTCGCGTTCACTGCGTATCTTAATTATTGTAACAATGTGATGAAAACTTGATCAGAGATTTAACTAAGAGCTCGAAATGATTAGTTTTTATGTCAACCCTCTAAACAGTTATATACAGTAAAATATTTATGTTTAATTTATTATTGTACTTCTAGATGTACTTGTGAAGGTAACAGTGTTTATAATGTGAACAGTTATGTAGAATTAGAAAACGGAATTGGGGAATAAAATTAATTTTATGTATGTACATTTGTAGCAAAACTTACATAAGCCTATATGTTTTTCTTCATTTCAAGTTAAAAATCAAGTAGGATATAGCTACTAAGTTTTCCACTCAATTTTATTGTCGCTGAATGTAGATTATTCAAAAACATATAGACACAAGTGTAAAGGCACATTTACACTGACAGGAATAAAGCTGTTGCTAATGGCCATTCTAGTTTGCTGTACCCAACATGTTGGTGTCACTCATGAATTCACCAGCTTTCATTGTAAATGAAGGAAGGAATTTAAGACAGAAAAGAGATAGCAAATCGGTTCCAGACGGCGGTTCAGTGGCTGTGACCAGGACGCCTCAGGAGCAGAGACACAGAGCTGCTGTTGTCGTGAAGGAAACTATGTCATCACATCACGGGCTAGTCACCTCCGACCCCACATAGACTCTCTCTTACAGAGTTTACTGTTGTTCTTAAAGTAATGAGGAACGTTGATTTCCTCTGTGTCATATGTTCATCAGCAGAAGCATTTTATAACAGCCCTTTCAGTTCTTTAGAGGAGTTCAAAGTCAGTCATAAGTAATCAGTGATAACAACAGCATACTTTCATTGCTTATTGGACAGTTCTGAGTTATGTTTCAGTATTGGGTTTGCACAAGATGTTTCTATGGCAAACATTACTGAAAACTATATACAGTAAGATTATAGAGCTATATCATAAATCTGATTTCCATATAGCTCATATGAAGTGATTTGAAAATGATGTTTTTGTCAATGTACGGGAGCCCATACTTAAAATGTGACCTCAGCATTTAACCCAAGTCAGTGGGAATCAAACCTGTGACCTTTTAGTTACAAATGTAACTCTCTAACCATAAAGCCACATCTGTCACCAGATAATTTAGTGTTGAAAGAATTTGATGAGAAATGTTTCAGCTGATGTGGGATTGTTGAGATCTTTTGTGGTCTTTGTCTCATAAGAAAAGTCTAACATGTGTGGTGACTTTTCTGAGAGAAGCAAAAGTCTCTGTTTTATCTCATTGCTCTCAATTAAAGATCTTGTGAATTAAATCTCACGTATGATTTTCCCATTTTTGTGTTGGTTACTGGTAATGTTTGGACTTAAGGGTTAGATTTGTGTCATGATTTTTGACCTGTTAGTTTGTGATAACGACATTTTCCACTGCAAACGAAAATTTGTGATTCAGCATGACTGTGAAAAGTTTCACAATGAAAGTTTTCGGTTTAACACGTCGGGTTTGTTGCCTGGATACAGATTTGTTTAGTTCAATGTATGGGAATTATTTTTCTACACAAAAGTACGTGCGTGTGTGTGTGACTCCTACAACTGTGTATTTTATATATACATCATCTGCAGCATTTGGATGGTGTATCTGGATCGTAATTAATACACGTCAAACTCCAATATTTTAGTAACCCAATTTACAACAAAAAACTCTCTTGTGCTCAATTGAATCTCATTTAGATAATTGAAATGCTTTAGTGCATTTGAAACGTAATTACGACTTTCAAAGAAAACGTGACTTGCAAAAGACCGACGCACTATTTGTCACTGTCTGGCCAAAAGCTTTTCCGTGGTCTCTGAATTAAGACTGCGCCTTACATTCAATTAGGGCAAACGCTGCGAATCCCTCCCGTGAACGGATCGGTGCTGTGGGAGAAATGTTTCCCCTCTCCTGTGATTAAACAGCCTACAAATCAGATGTCACATTCGCTGTTTTCCGCATCTTCTCCTCGGCTGAGTCAGTGGAGAGAGTCGGTGGAGAGGAGAGAGCGCAGCGCGCTCGGGCGCCTTGATGGAAGATAAATGGTGATTTTTGTTCTTCTGCTACTTTGAACACATTACGCTCTCCGGATGTATGCAAAGGTTTGATTCTTCCCCCTGTCGCAGAAATGAGCGTTTGCCACAAATATTCAGGCCGCTGGCAAAGTCTCGGTTACAGAGAATAATCAAAGCAAGAAATATGCAAACGCTGCAGGAAAACACGCGTACTGTGTTTAAGGCTAGAAAAAACATCACCTTTAATATTTCTTAAAGACACATCGACTCTGTAATGAGCGGCCAGCCAAATTAGCAAACGGATGTTATGCGTAAAGATGGACATGTCGATACATTATTTATAGGCAAAAGAACTTTGTCTTTGTTTGTTGGAATACAGAAATAGCTGGAGGCAAACATACATCAATTATTTTCTGAGGATGTGAACAGGTCGTTTTAAAGAGAAACAAGATACTGTTTTGTCTCACTTTGCAAATGTACAGTTTTTTTTTCTACAGTAACATTCTTAAACAACATTCTGGACTATCTCACATATGCATATGGGGTGGGTGGTACCACAATCTTATATTACAGTACAAGTAATTTTCTGTTTTAAATGATAACGATATGTATCACAATACAGTTTAGCTGGAAATTCACTGAAAAATGGTTCTACAGTATAAGTTACTTGTACAGCTGCACATTGTGTCACATCCTAAACATTTACATTTAGGCATTTAGAAGACGCTTTTATTCAAAGCGACTTACAAGGGGAGAAAAACAAATAAGCAATAAATTGTAAGGAGGCAATAACTTCAGCCGTACACAGTACCAATTTTACCCAGAGTTCAATATTTCAGTGCTTAAAAACAGTAAAACGCTAAAACTAATATTATAGAACAGAGAGTTGTGTCTCTATATTCTAATTGGATGTGACACATTTAAAGCTGTTGCAAAATAGCTGATGTGAGTCCACATCAATTGTATTTTATATTAATGCAATCCGTTGCCTGGCAGCCTTAAACAAGTAAAGCTCTGATTTGCAATCTGCCTAACAACACCCAGTAACAAGTTTGATGTTTTTGTGTCTTGGCTTGTTTGGGACACGTCCCCTATGAATTTTCACAAACGCCACGTTTCCTCTCTGTTCTCATGTGTTAATATCATTAAGGTCACTGAAAAGTGCACAAATGTATAAATATTACATTGATTGAGTCATTTCTACTGCTGCATGCCTGTCATTTTGTCAAATAAATGATATTTGTTTATATAATAAAATGGCACATAATTCAAATTACGAGAAAGACACAATACAAATGTATTAAACAGAAAAACAAGACAGAAAGAAACAGAACATGACAGAATATCGAGGTGGATTTGGGGAGAAATACACAGACTGGAGATATTGCTGTCTTTTCTTCTCTTGAGTATGAAATCGTTGTCAAGGGCTCCGTTCCCATGGCAATTCCATCCGCTGTGTCTGGGTTTCCCGCATGGTCGTAGCCAGACCTTGGACGCAGAGCGGATGGGTTTTCTAGGTTGACACTGAACATTA
>JAZGTK010000154.1:115048-131664 GCA_036877625.1 Ambastaia sidthimunki
CTACAGCAAAAGGGTTTTTGCAAAGACAATCTCTCAAAAGAGTCTCAGTGTGTCTGCATTATACTGAAACCGCATTTATTCTATAATTGTGCTTTTATTATACATGAGTATTTATTTTTCCTAATTATCTAAACATCCAAGACTCCAATTAACCCGTCTTTGTCAAAATTATACTGTGACATCTTGTTTAGGGTTGAATTTGTCATTACTTTAACAATGAATACAGATAGTAAAACATTTACATGTGTTTAAACATGTAACTTTGAGAAAATGCTTTATCCATTCATCCAAATGTATATGTCTGTGTGACGTATGGACTATTTTTTAAGTCATTTGAGGTGATACATGCTTTGTGTGCCTCTGATTTTGTTCTGTTATTTACACAGCGCTGTCATGCAGCCTCGGAAGTCATATGAATTAATTTTGATACTTATGATACATACTGTTCTTGATAGTAGTCAGCTAACAATTTTGGATTGTGGGAACATTTCCCTAACGTTTCATTAAGTAACAAAAACATTTAAAATGTTATTTTGAGGGTTATAGGAACATTCCAAATGTCCAGTTTTTAGACATTGCATCATTATTATTGCTTGGTTATATAAACATTATTTAAACATTATTCTGTTATGTTTTTAAAATATTTCTCTAAAAACTTTTTTTGATATGTGATATATCATGTTAAAAAAGAACCTACTACGTTACTGCAAAAACCTTCTTGGTAACTTTAAAAGAAAGCTTAGAAAACATTTAGAGAACGTTAGCCAACACTCGAAGAAGGTCCCTGTTAGCTTTAGCAGGCCTTCTTAAGTGTGTGTTTCTCCACAATGCCCAGCACAGGTGAGGGATTTTTTGATGGGGCTGGAGCGTCCGGGAAGGAAGTTAACAGAGGGACTGCCTCATTGTGACCCCTGGAGAGCATTTTCCCATTTGAACCAACAAAAACACCAGACAGGAAACCATGCCTTGTGCCGTTTCGCCTTATTTGCCACTTAAAAGAATGCAGGCTGAAGGGAGAGTCGTGTTTTTGAGTCCCTCTTTGAAGCCCATCGGAATGCGTCCACAAACATGCGCTCAACCGCAGCTTTAAGCACAGTTATGGCTGTGACATTAAAGTTTTGTTCTTTCTACTTAGACCGTTATGGAATTAACCCCTCCGAGCTGTGGCAAATGTGTCACCACAGCCTGTCGGCTCATCGCTGCTGTAAAAACTGTGTGCTTTACAAATACTTCCTGTGGCGAATAGTGCAAGACGCTAAAAGTGTTTGCAAAACAAATCAGCGCTTATCTGACATTTGTGGGCAAAAGTCCCTCGGGCACAAAAAGACACAGAAAAAGTCAGAGGAGAGGCCATCTTCTGCTGACTTCTCCTTTCATACTTTCTTTTTTGTTTTTTAGCTTTTATTTTGAACTACAGAGTGTGCAAAACCGTACAGTCCAAGTGAACTCTTTCCTGTCAGTCACTGAGGTGTGCGGGGAGCTGTTGCCGGGTTGACTGGAGACACAATTCTGCCAACAGCTTGTAGCATGAACCAGAACTTGAGGAGGGAGTAGTCGCTCTGAAATCATAAACATCTCCCACTTCCTCCATCAGCTCTAAAAATACCTCACTGCCCCCCCCTTCCTTCTTCTCTATCAGCCATGCAAATATCAGTCCCTCCAACCAACTTTGTTTTACACACACACACACACTTCGTTTTTTCTCAGTTTTGCTTGGTTTCTCTCTGCACACGCTTAGCCTGTTGTCTCTCAAGAGATCATGTCTGAGCTGAAAACATGCAGCAAAGTCTGATAAAAGCACTTTTATAATGTCTATTTTAGGGTGGTCTGTTGTTTTTCTGTCTAATGGTTGAATAATTTTAAAGGTTTTATTGAAAAATGGACATCATTAGAAATGCTGCTGTCCTGCAGTTTAGAATAAATTACAGAAGGATACAAAATTGCTTTTAAAGGCTAAAAATAAATCAAACATCCGGGGACTAGAAAAAATAAGCATGGCATTAGATTATATAAATGATCTTGTGCCTTTAAAGTCAATAGGAAGTGACCCTATTTACTGCAAGTGTGTCGTTTTGAGCATGATTCATGAGTTAATGGCCAAATTCTTAAAACACACACAAAAAAAAGCTTCTATCAAAATGTATTAATTTGCCCCACCTCTAAAAGTTTCTTTTTTAAGATGACATCATCAATACCTTTTATTTTACAACCCCTCCCACCATCTGGCCCCACCCCCCTATCTAAATGTCTCCTTCCCATGTTGGATTATAGACCTAAGATGTGCTTCTCACACACTGCAATATCCTTCTCGCAGCATTTCATTTCATCGGTCAAGCGGGAAAATCGAATTCCTGAGACATGATTGTGAACTAAGATGCCACGTTCCCAATTGGACTGGATTGGATGCAGCCATGGATAACCAAATTCAACCACTCATGTCCACGTCAAAGGAAACAGGGATTCGTTCAAAAAAAATCTACGTTGCCTCTCACCCTGGCACTAATTAAAATCTCTCTGCAATTGCCACTGCCCAACTAACAAAGAACATACTCAGAATGTCGACTAACATTCTCTATAACGTTTCAAAAACGTTCTTGCAGTAACGTTAGTAAAACATTTTATAAACATTAAATATCGTATATCAAAAACAGTATTCTTAAGTTGTTAGTGTAACATTTTAAAACGTTACAGAATTCAAACGTTTAAAAGATGATCCTATAACACCAAAACATAATGTTAATACAATATCTAAAAAACTGAATGTTTTAAACATCCCTGGAACATTCAAAATAGTTTTTTTACGTTTTTGTTAAAGTTATAGAAACATGAGGGAAATGTTCTTAACACCTAAAATTGTTAGCTGGGTGTGCATTACCCCGACTCCTAATGAACAGTCTGCTCCTTGATTTTCCGTGATTGATTCCCGCCTTTTCATTCAAGAGGTTCACCTCATTAACCGTGTATTCTCTAGAACCCTTGGCCATCGAGGCCTTTCTGATTATTCATCCGCCACATGCCCGAGCTCAGTAATTAGACAGGATCATAATAGAAGGTATTCTTCATCAGTGGCCCACCTCAGGTTTAATCAGCCAGCCACAATGAGATCTTACCTGCTCCCAACGATCAGCACGCACCTGTCGCCCGCTGTCACTGTGGATTTAGAAAACTGGGCCCGTCGGGCCATCTGAAAGAGCAGTTACAGCCGCCTTATGTTAATTCTCTGCCTGCCAGTTGAGGGATTGGGTTCTCATGATGAGATGAAGCCCATTTATGCCTCTTATTTATTTATTTCTGAGCAAAGTAATTTAGCGTGCTCTTAATTGGGTCTTTTTCTGCTCCCTGTCTTACTGCCAAACAAGCGCAGAATGATGAAGTGCATAAACGAAAGGTTCTTCAAAACAGCGTTTGTTGTCTCCTGCAGAAGAGCTTGGTCTTCTGCTGAACATGAAGAAGAAAGATTAAGTGGTGTTTTGTGAGCAAGCAGACGGATCAAAATAAAAATAAACAGAGTATGAGAGCTAGTCTTAATGACCAGAGAACACATGGAATAGTTCTGAAACAGCCAATGATGCAAAAACAGAGGCATGCAGAACTAAATGCGATGCAATGGGGTTAAACCAGACACAAGGTGTATTTAAACTTCTTTGGTTCTGATGGATACTGTACACAAGCTCTTGGATATGTGAAGGTCTGCTCTGATGTTGTTGAGTAGGTTGAAGTTTAGGTTGCTGAACTTAAAGCGTGCAGGTTGCTCCTCTCTGTCTCTGTATTTCTGACCATATCTTCATGTGTCTTCATCCCAGGCTTTACTGTGCACTCGTTCAGCAGAAATGGGCTGCGGTTTGAGGAAAATCCGTCAGGCGGAAGACAACAGTCCAGGAAAGATCTACTCCACCCTTAAAAGACCACAGGTGGAGACCAAGACTGGAGTCGCCTACACGTACCAGCACGTGGATTTCCTGGTCGGGAAAGATGGTAAGATATCTTTCTCATGTCTCAAGTTCTGAAATCATCAGAATTTATTTTTAAGTTAATCTTAAGAAATCATCAGCAGAAAAGCTAAACAACAAAAATAAACATTATTTATGGGTTGATTTACGGGTAACCAATCTAGAAGCTAAATAGCTTCTAGTTTTTATGATCATAATTTTATAATCATAAAAAATCATAGTTTTTATGTTTATTATTTTAAATATTTCATCACTTTAATTTGTTTATTTAACATTTATTGCTGGATTACCAACAATAAGTCAAATAAATCAGGGTTTTAAATTGTGTGAGCACGTGACACAAATGATGGTAACAGAGTTGCAAACCTCATAAACAACAGACAATATAACAGCTCATTTACTTTGACTTCTTAGATGGATGATCAACATTTTCTGAAAAAAAAAAAAAAGAGAAAAAAGCATTATACTTGGGTTTCCATAATTTTATACTATTCATGCAAAGTGCAATAAAACGTTGAGGCATGTTGAGGATAATCTGTGAGGCACACCGAGGAAATGTTCCTTGATTCCTCTCTGCTTAACAAATCCCCAAAGTGATGACACTCGCAAATGATGAACCCAAATCCTTCCAGAATTCTCCGTATCACAGCTGCCTTATAATGCCACAGCAGACTGTGTAGCTCCTCTCCTGCAGCTGTGCTCCTGTGAGGCCCATCTCAGGTTTGCACTGAAGTGTCTGTGAGAACCTGCAGGCTGTGAGGTGGCTAATTTTTGGTTGTGAGAATGTTTCAAAAACGTAAGAATGTTTTTAACAAAAAACGTTAAAAATGTTACTTTGAAAGTTTGAAAACGTCCAGTTTATTAGACATTGTAATAGCTCTTGGTTGGTTTTAAGAACGTTATTCAAACATTTTTAATTCTGTATTTTTTTAACTAACTATGTAAGAATAAAGTTTGGGTGACAAATGACAAATAAGGTTAGAAAAACATTCTACTAATGTTCCTGCAAGAGTGTTTTTGATTGTTAGCTGGGGAGGGTCTTGGCTAAATCTAGCTGTCAGTGTTATTTCTCACACACTTGAGTCTGTGTTGAGTTGTTTTGCTGAGATTCAGCGTGAGCCAGAACTGACATATTAGCCCAGCAGATCAGAATAATCCTGTAATGATGAAGTCTATCTGTGTCTCTGCAAACCAGAATCTATCTCTGTCCTCCTCTTTTCTTCCCTCCGTTTCCTTCATATGAGGAAGAACATCCGTATTTCCACTGGAATCTTTTTTTTAGCATTACACAATCGGGGAATCAGGGCTGGTGGAATGTCATGATGTTGCCATGGACCACCATGAACACACACACACACACACAGACACACACACACACACACACACACACACACAAACATTATTCTTAATTACTTAGTGGAAACATTACATATTAAAACAAATGCTGACTAACGTTCCTATAACCAAGCAATAGTTAATTCCTGAAACATTCAAAATAATTTTTTAACATTTTTGTTACTTAATGGAAACGTTACGAAACATTCTTAAGGCATATTTGATCTAAAAATACTGCCTTTCATTATCCGCTCACCCTAAACTACCCTTTAAACACTAAACCACCCCATAACTCTTTAAGATGCCTCTTTATCAAAGCAGATATTTACGAATCATCGTAAATATAACCCTTTATTCTTAAACTGTTCAGACTCAGTGGCTTCAGACTTCTGTTGGGCATTTAGTTATTTGCTCACAGCTCCATAAACACAAACCAAAAGGAATACAGTTCCTCAAATTGCCGGTCATAAGACAAAAATATTACGTTATGCATTTTTCTGAACACAGCTCACTGTAACAGTGTGACTGGAGGTCATAACTGTAGATCCTAATCTGCTCTTCTGAAGAGAGAGTCAGAAATTTCTACTGTCCCACTGTCAAGTATTAAAGCACTGAAACAGTCATTCTCTAGTGATTCCCAGAATGCACCATTAAAACCAGTGAGCAAACATCTGCTCATGTTCACCCACCAGCTGCACTGTAGGATCAGAATAAATGCAATAACAGGTTCAAGCATATCAAACGAATATCACTCATAGTGTTATACAGAAATATTGTAAATTATTAAATATTGTAAATATTTTAATATGCAACCTTCTAATAATGAAGACATCGGAATTTGCATTCACAATAGGGATAGACAAACAGACATTTGAAATTATAGATTTCTTGTACACTTAAAGGTACGGTGGGCAATTTCAGAGTGGTTAGCACTAGCAAGTTAGCTTTGAAAGCATTAGATCCCGCCCTCCTTTCAGAGAGCTCTCCAAAGCCACACCTCCTCCAAAATACATGAACATATATTGAACATAGTTTAACAGGCAGTTAGACCTCCTATCCTATTCGAAACCGAGTGCAATAATATGATGACAATTACTTTATGGTCCTACACCTTCACAGAAGATATATATTTATATAAATATATTTAAACCACTTTAGGTGATTGCTATGAGGATGTGAGGAGACTAGCACAACTAGCGTAACCAAAAATGTTTCTGGAAAGAATCGCCTAGTCATTTGAGTATAAAATTGTCCCACATGACCTTGAATTCTGCAGGATGGGTGAATACAGCATGTTCAATGGTGTGTGCACCACACATGACACCTCACACTGTTATGTTTAGGCGTATGGGCCCATATCTCACAGTATGCCTCATTTATCTGCACAGCTTCTACTTCATTATTGCAAATATATTGCTGTTCATAAAGTCGGAAGTTGCGACGCACTTTAAAGAAGGGGGCGAATGAGCAGCAAATGTTTCATCTACAGCAGAAGACAATAAGTCCCTCACGCTCGACTGCTTCAGCTTAATGTTCCCTGACGCTGTGCAAGTGGAAACATTAGATTCCACATTTGTTAATCGCCTTAATCAAATTTATGCTTCCACGGTCAAAACGTACCATTGCTTCCCTTCATTATAAACGTAAGAGTGGGGCATTGTGTTGAACCTGCAGATATATTAGCGATCCACCCATCTATCTACTTTAAGATGTTGTGGCGAACTGGCAACATGTAGCAGATGTTGTAATTATGTAGGAGTCTAACACCAGACAGGCTCAGTTATCAATTTAATTGGCTGGTTTGATTGCACACTAAAGAAAATTGACAAACGAGATCTTTTTAATATGTAAGTTATTTCACGTAGATGCTGCTAGAACCTTCCAGAAGGCCGCTAAAGTTGTAGCTAAAGTGCAAATGTGTCCTATGTAAACAGATCTCATACTACACTCACTGATCTCAGTATGAACTCAAACACTGAAAACTTCATTCCTGCTGAAAAGACCAGCAGACACCACATGATCTCAGCGTGATCTCAGCGTGATCTCAGCATGATCTCAGCATTGCCATAAGATTCACCAGCAAAAACTCAGCTGGTCAACCATCAAGTCCAAAGTTAAGAAGCCTGTGGTGGACACCAGCATCCAAAACCAAACATCTACTGGTGACCAGCCATGCTGGTTTTTCATGAGGTTTTGACCCTTTTTGAATATACACTAAAGCTTTGAGAAACACATTTTCCTCTGGCATGTGTCACTGACTTCAGGAACAAACAGAATTAGACAGAATTAATACTCTGGGATTTCGGCCAAAGTGGGAAACCTTAAAACATCCAGCTTGGTTCTGCTGTTCCTGTGCTGGTGTACAAAGAAACACAACACAGTGTGAAGTCAGTGAATGGGCCTCATATTAAGTTGTGCTGTGAGAAACCCATCACAGTAAACACACCAGCGTGGTGCTTAAGATGCCCAGCACGTTATTTTCTTCCTTCAAATGTGATTTCAAATGTTTCGAATGTCAAGAGGAAAAGAAATAGAAAACACACTTACGTGAGGCTTCTCGGCCACACATCGCCCTCCAAACCGAAATATATATGCACACACACTCACGCTCCTGATGTAATCAGTGTGTGATTATTAAAATGCAACAACATCTAATACCTGTGTTCAGCCTGTCAATCAATAATACAAGAGTTTAGTGCTCGCAGGCGGAGAGTTGCGCGACACAGCTGCTGGGAGGTGAGGACAGGGTTCGAGCAGACAGAATGCATGCACAGAGCTGTATTTGTGCAGCGGATTAGAGCAGGTGGATGCAGAAACTCGTGCTTTTATCCCGCAGCCAAGCAGCGTGAAAATTGAGTCGGTGGGGGGTGGGGGGGTGGGGGGGGGGTGGGGGGTGGGCACAGCAGGAGGCACATTCAGGAAAATTCACAGTCATTTGCACTCCGGCATTACCTTCATTTCAACCTCGCCGCATGGACGACCGCCACAGCCCTGATGAGTTCAGGCCCGGGCCCCTCAATCTCACCAAAGAGCAACAGTTCAAACCTCAGCCTGTGAAATAAAGACTCTGTGTTGTTAGGTTAAGGGCTAGCCAACAAAAGCAGGTGAAACTATTACATTCCCTGTAATGGCAGATGCCGACTCTGAGCGAGATGGTCTGCAATAAAAATCAGATGAGACAGTGTATAAAGACAATGACAATGACTCTCTTAACAAGCATAACAGTGATTTTTGTATGTAAACACATGTTCACAAAATAATGCTTCACTTCCGGTTTAGACACACTTGACTTGACCTGAATTAGTTTCCCATAAAACCTCTCAAAAAAATGCTTTGATCTAAAGGCTTGTATACAAATACAAATTGTGGCTACATACAAATCCCTTCACAAAACTAAAATTGTATTTATTTTTAGAGATTTATACATTCATTTTTAATCAATACAGTACTGCTAAATACAGTACTAAACTAACATACAACAACACTATAACAATGCATCAAATACCACTAAATATTATAGATAGATAGATAGATAGATAGATAGACAGACAGACAGACAGACAGACAGACAGACAGACAGACAGACAGACAGATATAAAACCTTATAGGTATATATAGATATATTAAAAAAGTTACAAAGTTCTACTAACGTTATTGCAAGAATTGTCTTTAATAACTTTGAGAGACCTTTTAGAAAACACTATCCAACGTTCTGAGAACGTTCCCTGTCAGCTGGTTAACGCTGGCTTGCGATACACGTGATACCAGTCTGCGTGGATGTGAGAAACGCTGCGCGTGTGCTGACATCTTCCCCGTCAACAGGAAGTGCAGATCTCTGCAAAGTTCCTTCCTCTTTGTCGACAGAGTGAGTCAAAGCTCTGGCACTGCAGTATGTTTCATGTCCCAGAAATTCATCTTACTCTGCTCAACAGCTTTCCTGTGTCAGGGCACTGTCGTCTAAATGGCTTTTACTCAAGGAAAATCTCAAATAAAGCACATTTATTGGTAAACATCTCCACTTTTTTCCTGTGTGGGCTCATCTCTGCATTGATCTGCCCGGCAGTGGTTAATAAAGCTGGTTTGTTTCCTGGTGTTCAGGTGAAATGTTTGGCCTCAGTCTTGCTTTACATCACAGCATCTGTTCCTGTCTCACTGCTAGAGAAGCACATTGAACTCTGGCGTGCCTGTTGTCTCAGATCAGCATCACGGTCGTCTCAAACGCGCCACATTGATTTGCTGACATGCTATCATCAGGTTTGCAGTGGTGGGCTAAACAAAACAGATTTAACAAAGGGCTGCCGACTCTCATCGTGTTCACAAAGAGACAAGAAAACTCCAGTGCATATTTAAAGAAGAGTTTGTGCTGTCATTATTTACTCACCCGTATGCTGCACAATTCTGTATGAGGTCACACTCTAGAATCTAATATATATACATATACAAACACGCACACACACACATACATACATATGTATATGTATGTATGTATATATGTGTGTGTGTGTGTGTGTGTGTGTGTATATATATATATATATATATATATATATATACACTGAAAATTATTATCATTAGACAAACGGCTGTAGGCTCTATAAAATATATAATTTTTATCCACTTTTTCTAATTTGATGTTACCTTTATTGCTCACTTGAGGTCAAGTAAATGACCTCATTTTTAACTGTAAATGTTCAAACGTTAATACACGTTCTTGCAAGTGTTTTGAAGAAGCTATTTGCAGCAGTCGCATTTATTAAAAGTTCCCACCACTTCCTCTTGCCCTCAGATGCATCTGCGGTCGTTCATTCCATTCGCTTTGGTGCCCTTATCTGACCTTGATCTACAGATGTCTAAAGCCAGGGGTGTTACTTCAGTGCTAAATAAATATAAGAAAAAATGACAATGGAACAAGACAGCAGTTTAAGGCTTTCGTATTCTTTCAAAGCCTCTTTTCTTGTGCACCAGCTTGAGTTGAAATATGTCCTTACATTTGAAAACCAGGCGTTGATACCAGCAGCTCCTCCTGCTGTTATATGAGATATGATACTTCTAAAGTTCAGCTTCAAATGAAAAGAATGAAAAGATTTGATGTTGCAAACAACAGCTGCTTCTTCAAAATCATGAGCTCGGTGTTTAAAAACCGATGTCTATTTATTGTGTTTACAGAACTCATAAAACTCCATTCATTCCTCTGATTGGACTCTAATTAGAGTTTTTAACATGCCAGTATGAACTGAAATTTCTCTCACATCTGTGAGCTTGATGAAAGTCATTGTCAGATATTTAATCAGGTGACTTTGTTGAGATTACATCTGCAGTCTTATAACATTTTTCATTGATTGCACTTTTATTTTTCTGTGCTAAACATGAATTCTCATATTCCCATACCCACATTTTCGGACTTGTGTTTCCATGGAATCAGCCTCCATGCTGGAATCATGGAGCCGTTTCCATGACAATCTACCACCTGTTGCTCTGTTCCTTTTCAGGCGTCTGTCATGAGATGATTGGCAATCGGGAATAACAAATTAAACAGATTTATTTCTTTGTAAGGGGGTGTCAGATCCGTTGTGGCCCATTTTCACATCTATACTAAAGCTACAAAACATAAAATGTTAAAGGTTATGTCACAAATTCAGTACTTCATTTTTACGTAGTTTTAGACTTTTTTAGTCCTTATAAGAGTAAAAATAATACAGATCCTCCATTAATGTTTCAAAACTAAACTTGATTTCAGGAGGACTCATGTGAATGATGGATCAATACTGTGTCTTTACTGACTTAGTCTCATTGATGAGAAGAAAGCTTTTAAAAGACATGCAAGACAGCTATAGGGCAGCTTTCATTGTACAAGAAAAAGGCCAGTTTTATCATTTCCCTGCAGAACTGAACAAGCGTAAGAATTGATGACATGAAAGCACTTCCTGTAAGCTGTCAGCTAGTTTGAGGATGTATTTAACTCTGTCTTATAAATATTTGAGGTGATCATACAGAAGTCGAGTCACGGTGGAGGAACACGCAGATGTTTAATTGCATTTAAAGTGGTTCGTGCGCTGCATCGGGCCCCATTGAGTTCTGCTTTTAATTACAGAGGGTATGTACTGTATGTTTCCACATTTCTGAATGTTTAAAGAACAAAACCCAGAGGAATGTGGAACTTCCTAAAGCTGTTTGTGATCAGGATACGGGTCTCCCCAGCAGTTTTGGGTTGTAAGATCCGTTAAACAAAACTGTCCTTGGAATATTTTCATTATACCATGACTTCCATATCATTTATTTACATCACATCAGACTAAACATAACCAGGCTTCACTATTTCTGAATGTTATTTACATTAATGCATCGCACAAAAGAAAACAAGACAGTCTCATCACGGCTTAAATCACAGACCGGCGACACACCAGCGTGTTTTCAGTGCTTCTCGAACCCTCGTCCATTTAGTGCCTTAATAACACAGAACAAATAACAGCGTATAACGCAGCATCATCAGAGAGCCGTACAAAATCACGAATTAACAGCCCAGCAGCTCCAGTATCATGTCAAAAGAGCCTCAATCAGACTCCATCAAATAGATTTTTTACTCGGCGTGATGATTGTTGCGTCGGGTTCAATAGTACTTGATTGTTGCATTCTGCGACCACTGCATCGGGCCCATTAAAGCTAGCTGACAATGGCCATGGAGTAATATTCTTAGCTTTTGTGGTCTCTCATCAATGGATACAGAAATAACGCTGATGAACTAACCTCCTCTATTTAACAGACCTTGTTTCCCAGGAGCTGTCACTTAGCAACAGGGCTGTCAGTAGAACTCGCGCAAAAAGCAGCGTCTCAGATCTGTCAAGCAAACGGGCCACTGAATAACACTAAAAGGCTATTAATAAAAGCGTTTTACCTGGAAAACAAATCAAACTTAACGCGTCCCATCAGGTTTGGATTGTAGCATCTGATTAACGTTTGAAAAATTCAAGGCACCAAAGAACAGTTCATTCAGATAGAAAAAACATAATTGTTTATTCATCGTGAGCTGCTTTTGTGTCTGTGAAGACATACAACTAAAAACAGATTTTCTTTACAATGATGGTTCAGAGTGGCCACATACGTCACTGTTGCTGTGTGGAAAAGAGCTACGTCGTGTTCCTGTAGCTCAACTGGTACAGCAGCCCAAACGTTGTGTTAGCAGCCCAAACGTTGTGGGTTCGAATCCCAGGAAGCACTCAACCTAATAAATAAACACAATAAATGCACTGTAAGTCACTTTGGATAAAAGCATCTGCCAAAATGCATAATATATATAAAATAACAAAAACTCTTCATTTAAAATAACAACACACAGGTTTGGGGAGGAAAACATGACAGAATGATTAAATAAAACTCAAATAAATGATACACGTTTAACAACCTATAAAAACAGAACGATGAGTATATAATCTGTTACTGTGATGTTTATGATCAATAAACGCAATTTACACTCTTTTATTTTATAGATAAAACAAACCAAATTATCATACGCTGCTCTTTCTCTGTTCTATTATATTTGAGTTTCAGAGTGTTGTATGGCGGGTAACCGGCTGCTAATCAGACCCCGGAGTGTCGCCTTTGAGCACAGGGTGACAAAATATGTCTCTTTATGTATTGATCTGTCTATGAGGGCATAGCTGGTTGTCCCCACTAGACTTGTGGTTCAGTTTATATAGATGTGAATGTGGTTAAACAGGCTTTAACAGTCAATCTGGCCTCAGACTGATTGTGTCTCTGGGGAGCTGTAACTGCTTTGTCTTGTTTGTATCTTAGTGCTTTAGAGCTAATAGTCCCTAGAAGATTATTCAGTCTGCCTGTGGGCTACAAAACAGCAGCCATATTGACAGGAAGAGGAAACAGAGTGTAAGATACAGGGACAGTCACACAGTACTTGTATTTTAGTGTAATGCTGTTTTAGAGTCACTTTACCTGAAGTTGAGTAACTTCTGGCCGTTGACAGTGTGCTGCGCTCCAGATGAACAGAAGATGATGAACAGGAAATGGATTCTGGAGCACAAACAGAAGTGAATTAACAGATTCTGCATTTGATAGGATGAGCAGAGGTGAGTGTACAGAAAGGAGACACGTCCAGATGAGAGGAGAGGATGGAGGATGACAGAAGAGAGGCAGAGTGAGGAAGGAAGAGAGGATGGGGAGGGGAGAGGAGAGGCAGAATGAGGCAGAAAGAGAGGAGGATGGGAGAGGTAGAGTGAGGGAGGAAGACAGGATGGGAGAGGAGAGGCAGAATGAGGCAGAAAGAGAGGAGGATGGGAGAGGAGAGGTAGAGTGAGGGAGGGAGGGAGGAAGAGAGGAGAGGTAGAGTGAGGGAGAAAGAGAGGATGAGAGAGGAGAGGCAGAGTGAGGGAGGAAGAGAGGATGAGAGAGGAGAGGCAGAGTGAGGGAGGAAGAGAGGATGAGAGAGGAGAGGCAGAGTGAGGAAGAAAGAGAGGATGAGAGAGGAGAGGCAGAGTGAGGGAGAAAGAGAGGATGAGAGAGGAGAGGCAGAGTGAGGGAGGAAGAGAGGAGAGGCAGAGCTAGAGAATGGAGGAGGCTGAGCAAGGGGAGGAGAGAGATTTGGGAACAGTTCCACAGCTTGATTCTCTCACAAAGGGTCATTAGTGAAGTAATTAACGCATGCCGCTGTGCCCTGGGGCTCATGCGCAGACTGTGAGCAATGACTACTAATGACATAAAGCAGTGAGCCAGGCCTGAAGACATCCAGAACCTCCACACACCACAGCAACCCTCCAAATAATCCTCCTTCATTAGAACCTGGACAAACATATTTCACAGTTGTGTCATGTTACAGACCCTGACCTGCACACGAGAGACTCAACGCGCTGTTTATCACAGCTGTACATTTTCATTAACATCTGAAGTGTTTCAGAGCTAAACTTTCCTGCTGATTAAAACTGAGTTATTAACCTGCTCTAAGACACACGTGTCACTAATAAAATGAGATAAAATCGTGCGGAACCGCCCAATGTACTGCAGAAAATTAATAGTTCCATTCCATGGTCAGACAGCTCGGATCTTTTTCCAAACCTTTCGTTTTTTTCTTCTCTCAAGCTGCCAATCGGAGTGAACCATGTTCCCCAGAGGCAGAACACAACGTTCTCCTCGCTCGCTGGATTCCATCTCTCAGCTAATTCATTTCATACTTATTCATTTGGTTTAAACGCAGCGGCTCATGAACGCAGGCGCTCCAGCGTTCCGTAACTCCGGGTCAGAGGGCAGGAAGAACGGATAACGCAGCAGAACGAAACGTGTTTATCTAAATTTGATGAGAGCTGAGACACGGCTGTCCGGCGATGATTGACTGTCAGAGATGTTTAGATGTTTCAAACAAACAGTGAGATCTTTCAAAAACACATCTCGAGAACACAAGCGTGTGTTTCCTGAAGTCATCATTCACTCTTCCGTGAGTAACATGCTAGAGTTAATGTAAAAATAATTACTTTTCTTATTAATAGTCTCTGCGGCATTGGCCACCGACTGCTGCTGAAATGAGTTTTTGTTTAATGTCTTTGGGCAAGGGTTACCCATTATTACTGTTAGAATTATTAATCAGAAAAAATAAACTTTTACAGAGCAAACAGCTACAAACCACAAAAAGAAGTTTTTCTGGAAAACTAATATTGTTAAACCTGTAAATGGCACATTCCCCTCCACACAGTGTAATTTGCAAATAATTGATATAATAAGTTCTCCAGCTGGAATGGCTTGACATTAGTGAATATCACCCAAAGCTGTGAGTCTGTGTGCTGAGACAATAAATGAATAATCAGATATCCCCAGAAAGCAGAGCTTCAGTATCACAGTAAAATGTTATCGCTCAGAGCCTGAACTTCAGTTCTGAAGATGTAATACAGTTCCCATGTTTGTTTCATTTAAGGGCTGCATCAACTGTGTCTCAGATATTTCTACTAAAACAGAGAACAACATGGAAAACCAAGTGGATCACACACACTGTACACACACTGTAGAGATCTGTGTTTAAACTCTATAAGAGACGTGAGATTATTGCATGTTTTTTTTCGCAGGAGAGGAAACAAAAATTACAGCTCCGCCCCCAACCTCACGCCATTGGTGCTTCAGAGCCAATGTTTTAAACATTGGGCAAAACAATGTTAAAATAGCACTGCAGTATTTATATTTAGCTTTAAATAGCTTTTTAAATTACACAGATTCCCTTTCTTGTCAAGACGTTCGTGAGACATCTTTATCTCTGATTCATAAATCTGAAAACACTTTCTGTCACAAGAAAGACCAAGACTTCACAGTTTAAACAGTTATTGCCGTGATTAAGGGTGATTTGAGCGAGATCCCAATATTTAATGGCTTGTGATAACAACCATTGCTTATTTATTTCTACAAGAAACAGAAAATGCACAAACAGAGTCTGCGGGGAGAGCTAATGTCATTGGCTCCAGGAGGATAAACCCAGCATGCTATTGCCTTTGGAGAGAGTCTCTGTTTACACACAGGAAAAGCAAAAATCAAATCAAACATACCAGGATTAATTAGAGTTAAACGGATCCAACCGTGCACATACAAATTAGCAGGCATTTGTGTCTGTGTACTCTTTTCTCATCATTTGTTTTATCTTACGGCTTACAGAGAATGTGGCTGAGAAATCCAGGCTTATTTTTAGCTAGCCGAGATTCTGCCTGAAGGACCGTTCGTTTTTTTCTGCAATTTTACAATGAGGCTGTAGAATTACGGCTGAGAAAAGAACATAATACATCCTGCCACAATCATCTCTTACAAATTTTTCTTGTATTTGTTTATTTAACCTACAGCAAAGAAACTAATACCTTTTGCATGCTTTTGCAAATGCACCAGAGACCATAAAGGGTGTGTGACTGGATCTAAAAGTTTGTTTGGTTAGTTTTCTGTTCCAAACAGAGCGTCACTATTTAATGAATACTGTGAAGTATACACTTTTTTTAAATAGCATGTGAAATGCAGTATGCGACAAGAACATTTCAAACAGCAGTGTGCTTCAAAACGGTCACATGACCTGAGAGGGGCATCCGGTTAAGATATTGGAAACTGGTTATTTAACTTGTTTAATCAAACTCTCAGCAGTCCAATCTAAGGCTGTAACCACCATAAAGACTGAGGGGGCATGAACACCCCCCCCAAGCCCCAATCAAATAATCAAATAACAAGTGAACAAAAGATACGTACATCTCCCTGCAGAATCTGCAATATATATAACTGTAAAAAAAGAGGGATCAAAAATGCATGTTTTTTAAATTAGTGCGGCCCTGATCATACTATTACATGTATGTACAAATTGTGCACAAGACT